>JAECUM010012814.1:0-58057 GCA_016617855.1 Megalonaias nervosa | reverse complement strand
TGCTACATTACTGGATGGTGGTGTTAAGGACATAAAGGGCCCAAATCACTGTTTTTCATTTATGCACAATAAATGTATTCATTACCTCGAGATTTCAACTTTTTCAAGACCGTTAATATTGATACAGTTTCCAAGAAGATGCTCAATGGTCTGTTGTTATTTGCTCGAGTTGTGACATCAGATTATGGAAATTATTTCATTTTTGCTTAGTTAATTGTTGTGAACTGAAATTAAGCGAGGGGTGCTACTTTGCACTGATATGATCTCGCACGTGTTTTGTTGTCAGCTTTCAGTATTCAGTGCTATCATTCGATTGTGTCGTATCATCTGACCGCCCAAATATTGTCATTTTTGTAATATTTACATATGAATCGTGATCTCTTTTGTACATACGATTTTGTATGCTGCTTTTCACTAGCTAGATCTCAGAGTTCAACTGTCAGTGTTCTTCTCGTTAATTGGCCGAGTGATGAGCACTTATTTTCAGACATATAAACTCACTACTTCTCCTGCAGTGGCTCTTTTTATTATTAATTTGTTTCAACCAAATTTTGTGTGCAGCTTTACATTAACACAGTGGTAGCTCAGTGGTTGGTGTGTCAGACTCACGGCCGAAAGGGTGTGGATTTGAACTCGTACCCCACAATCAGACCAGTTTGTCAGTTAGCGTGGTGAATCCTTGGGCAAGGCACTTTACTCCAATTGCTTTTGCACTCAATAACCTACTTGTGTTGCTGTGTCATAAAGCACCAAACAAGTCAAACCGAAAATCATTAAGGATCAGTATGGCACCAATTTGCTATGCACCATTTTTTTTCATATGCAGCATTCCTGTTTATTTATATTCCATTCCAACCACAAATTTTGTGCTACTTTATATTAATAAGGTCTCAGATAAGATTGCTTTTCTGCGTCATACGTCATCAAATGAGTCATCATTTTGCCACGGATTGTTTGATTGATCTCATTTTGTATCTACATATTAATACTATTTATTCTCATTCAAAATCTTGATGGCCCAAGGTTAACTGTGGATGAATAAGCAGCTGACTGGATGTGTATGCAGCTGACCATGCAAGTGCATGCAGCTGACTGGATGTATAAGCAGCTATGGATGTGTGTAAAGCTGACTGGATGTACAAGCAGCTGACAATGGCCGATTATGCAGCTAACTATGGATGAGTATAAAGCTGACTGGATGTGTTGCAGCTGACTATGGATGTACATAAAGCTGACTGGATGTGTATGCAACTGACTATGGCTGATTATGCAGCTAACTATGGATGTCTATAAAGCTGACAATGAATAAGCGGACAGCTATGGTTGAGTATGCAGCTGACTATGAATGTATATAAAGCTATAGCTGAGTATTCAGCTAATCATGAATGTTTATAAAGCTGACTGGATGAATAGGCAGCTAACTGGTTGAGTATGCAGCTGACTATGAATGTATATAAAGCTATGGTGGAATATGCAGCTAACTATGGATGTTTATAAAGCTGACTGTATGAATAGGCAGCCAGCTGACAATGGCTGAGTATGCAGCTGACTATGGATGAGTATGCTGTTGACTGTGGATGTATATAAAACTAACTATGGATGAGTATGAAACGGAATATGAGTGAGTTTTAGTTTGTTTTTAATTATAAAAATAATTAAGACTGACGATATATATTTATGCTGCAATTATATTGACAAGACTTAGAAGGATCTTAGTTTCAGCAATGAATTGTATTCAGCATTGCTTAGTGAAGAGATAGCCTCATCACTGACTAAAGCCAAAGGTATGGTATCACTGTTGGCTTAAAACAAAGTAATGGCCTCAGATTTGACTAAGCAAAAGTTATGACATCAGTATGGCCTCATCATTGACTATAAAAAGTTAGCACTGACTTTAAACAAAGTTATGGTCTCAGACTTAACTAAAATCAAAGTTACGGCTTAATTCCTCACTAAAACTACAGTTATGACCTCAGTCTTGTCAAAACACCAAAAGTATGGTCTCAGCATTGATTTAAATCAAAGTTAAGGCATCAACTTTTACTAAAACAAAAAGTACAGTTCTGAACCTTAACTAACACCAAAGATATGGCTTTGACCTGGACTCAAACTAAAGTTATGGTCTCACATTTGACTGAAACCAAAGTTATATTCTCAGCCTCAACTCAAACCAAAGTTATGACCTCAGCCATAATGCAAACCAAAGTTATGTTCTCAGCCTGGAATTAAATCAAAGGTATGGCCTCAGACTTGACTCAACCAAAGTTATGTTCTCAGCCTTGACTCAGATCAGTTATGTTCTCTGCCTTGACTCCAACCAAAGTTTGTTCTCAGCCTTGACTCAGATCAAAGTTATGTTTTCAACCATGGTTCAGGTTAATGTTATGGCCTTATCCTTGATTAAAACCAATGTTACACATTGCCTTATTAAAAACTTGATATGTAATTGTAAATCAATGCAGATATGTACTTTTACACAAAACAGACATACGAAAATCTGAATTTCCTGTTTGCATTATGTTTACCTCCTATCATGTACCATACATGTACCATATACCATGTACCATACATTATCTACCATATATCATGTACCATACATCATGTACCATAGATCATGTACCATATACATGTGATCTAACAGACTCATGCGGAAAGTATTAATTTCTGGAAATTACATCATCTTTGATTAAAATCCAGATAAAAGTCTTTTGAACATATTTGTGGCAAATATCATAGCAGTTTCACACTCTTTTCTCCAACTTACCATTCTAAAAGTTATTGTGCTGACAGTCAAAATCCATGCATAACATGAAGTGTATTGAGGATATTTATTTCAAAAATTCAAAGAGAACATTGTAAGTCACTGCATTCATTACACCTACTTTTAAAAGAAAAATTACATTTTACAAAAAGATTTTAAAAATCATTATAATTTGTACACAAAGTAAAAAACATATTTACCTTAACCAAGGACTGCCTGATGGGCCAATTTTAAAGACACAGATGGCATGGACCCAAGAAAACAACACCTGTTCATAAGCATAGCATTTCTATCCCATATTTAACTCTCGAAAATTACATATATCAACATCGTAAAAGTTTTCGATTCACATTAAACATATCACAAAATATAAAACAATTTCAATTTTTACATGTTTTCTAGTGAAAACTAACAGTGTTTAACCATCAGTGAACCATCTGTGACCCATGTCGTCTCAGAGTTAGACCATCTTATCATTTGAAATGCCATTACATAATGATTAATGAAATCTAACATAGGTCATGTCATTGGTTAACAGTCCATTAGATATTTTAATAAACAATGGGTGAGTGAAAGCTGGTGGTAGATAGGTGGATTTTTGTGATTGTCAATTTCTATGAGAACAATATCATTGTTGAATACATGTATATGGATTTTTCATTAAAAATTATAAATTAACTCATGTAAAGTAAGACTGCCCAACAGTCAGTGTGGTAGCTTATTAACATCAACAGTGGTAGATATGATGCTACATCAGTGATGTGTTTGCTGTTTATCATGTGATGCAGCCTATAATCTAAGGCTACACATTTCTTTCATGCATATATATGTACAACACATGTAGTTTCCTACAATGTCAGCTGTTTGAATCCCAGTGTGAATGTCTTGCACATTCTTTTAAGTCGCAGTTTTCAAAAATATAGTGGCATAAAACATGGGCAGATGAACTATCTTCAGGCATGTAGGGGAATTCAGAACAAAGTCAATCTATTACTAAAACTCCCCCCATTTCTGTTGAAGGGATGAATGTTGCTGATGATTCCTGCAAAACAAGGTCCATGTTTGTGAATAGGTATTATATAAAAATACTTGTATACAACAAATCCATGTATTATTACAAAAACAAAGAACATCAAATAATTGTATCATACATTTCAAATAATCCAGTCAGATTATCATTCAATCCAATATTTCACACTTAAGGATTTTGGTCATTAGATCAATGTTTTTGAGCTAAACCACTCATAACAAGCTAAACTGGTGTTTTCCTTCAGGCACTGGCTTGCCCTGTCTTACAAAGGTATATATTTTAAAGTCAGTTTTATTTCATTAGAAACAATCATGTAAAAGTTTTTTTCTTTTTACCATACCTACATAGATGGCATTGATTCAAAGCTTGATAAAATAATGTATTTTGACTGTATGGGATCCACACATGGGTAAAAATTGTCCGGGCAATCAAAATGAAATCTACTGAAATGTATCAAACTTTGGAACAATTTTGCCTATGACAGTGTATTCAACAACTTCTGCACAATTATTTACCAAATATTTAGAATACAATAGAGTTGAATTTAACATATAATACTGTTTTCAAACATGGCACAGTACAAAAGAGCTCCAATGTTTTGCTCGCAAACACCAATATAGTATCACTGATGGTATAATGCTAAAGACTCAGTCGGTGTTAATTTTGCATAAAAACATTTGCATAAGTTTGTCCTAATCAAAATGCGAAATACCATTGCTTAGTTTTGTCAGGGATCTGAACATTTCATTCTCATTTCACCATAATTATACTTATAACAGGGCAGGCATAACTGTATACTAGCAGAGAAAACATTGTGACATTCAGAAATCTACTGGGGTATCATCCATACACAAGACTGGACTTTGACTACACAGAAATAAATTTCTGACAGTCAGCCAAACCCGAAATGTTCTGCATTCATAAGTGTTTCCACCATGATTTTGAAGAAACTGCTCTTATCATTAACTGTTTTGTCATTCACATACATGACAAGTTTGTTACCACATGTATGGGCTGATGGGTGGAATTTTTCATCCATATGGGCAAAAGTCACGTGTGGATCATCTTTGAAACCTAGAACTGGAATTTTGCTTGATCCCGTGCAGAATTCCAGTAGCTTGGAAGGTTTCATTGTTGATATGAATTCTCTTTCCTCAGTGGTTAAATCAGCAATCTCATCATCAAGCCTGTGCAAAAGTGTTCTGTCTGAAACAATTTTATAGAATGAATCAGTTTTAAAAAGAGACCCAAGTGGTTCTAATATTGCTTACTTGGCTTATATAACTTGAAGGTTTACCATTTTAGTAAATGGGCTTATGCTGAGGAATATAAGCTAAGAGAACTATCTCCTAAACTTTATATTATGTCAATGTTACATATTTCACTATAGCCTGAATATAAAGGCTTCATTAATATGCATAATTTTTTGTAACTTGTGCACAATCAGTCATCAAAGCTTAAGTTCATGGATAAAGCTTGTGGTTCAAAAAAGTCAATGCCTCTCACACCATTTGAAATGGTTTTTTTTGTAATTCACATTTTTTTTAAGGCAAGAGGTTTCTTGACCATTGGTAATTATATCTGGAAGTGTTTTGTGAGAAAAACATGTCAGAAGTACTTTTAAAAAAAGCTAAAATTACAAAATCTAAATTTCAAAAAAAATTTTTGTGAGGAATGACATTGATAAATGACAAATAATGCATGATACATGTGACAACACACACATGACAAATGTTTCATACACTTTAGTTTGGCAATGCTGTTGACAGTCAAACTGTTTTCCTAAATATATAGAACTTGCTTTCAAATATTGAAAAATTTCATATGTGCTGAAATATTTTGAAATAACTCTTTGAAATAAATTTATAAACTTAAACATGATTTTTACAAGGAACGGGACAAAGGTAACTGCCTGCAACACATCTCTATAACTGTGTAAATAAATTCTTATCTTAACTGTGAATAGTTTATACTAGTCTGCAATTGTACATTGTTTCTAACATCAGTGCATCTGGTTAAATGTTTCCTTATCTACCATCATCCACTCCCAACACATCTTTCTAACAGCATGAAAGGTTTTAACAATTCAATAATTTTACACACTCACTTAGAATTACTTGTCGTATTTCATATTTTCTTCCGTTATAATTACAAATGATCTGTTTTAGACCATATGTGTATTATTTTGTTAATAAATGGTTCTATTCATATATCTATATCTTGTATTTTAATTTTTCTTGCCGCGTTTCAATTTTGGGAAAATTCTATGTACATGGTTCCCACGCGTTTCTAAAGATAAATTTCCAGGTTATTTCCAGGATGAAATTAATTTTTTCAAGGTTCACATATGAACATTACTAAATCTAAATATGTTTCTCTTTCAAGACTCTCCAAAACCTCTAAGTCAGAAAAGATAATCATGTACAAAGCCAAAAATGTATCACATGAAACAAGTTCGACTATATTATTATAATTTGGCATGTAAAGTCATTTCAATGTACAGAATACAATTTCTGACTTTACTTTGCTGACCTGCATTGTTTTGCTATGTGGAAATAACATAATGAACATAAATCAGTTTTTTTTCCTTTCAAACCTTTAATTCTAAAGAATTCTATAGCAATATATATGCATGTTATACGAGCTAAACACTTCCTATCACAGTATGCAAAACACAAAACAGTAAAAGCAGAGTATTTGAATCTTATCTTGTAATGAAAAAAGTTTAACCCTGAATTTATGTGTCCCAATAAAATCCTAGACAAGATTTTTCAAACAACCTACACTCCTTAAGACAATCTGATTAAAAATCCATCATTAAAAATACAAAAGGGTTGATGTAAAGTTTGACAAAAGACCTTCAAAATTATACATTGCTGTATGAACAAGGACTGAACTTTCTATAAAATCAACTTGTCTTCTTGTGATTCGATAAACCAGTCCCCAAACCTTTACTGATACAGAGGCTCCTATCATTTTCTAAAATATAAAACATGGGATGACAATTTCTCATTTCTCCAGCATTCTATTCAAGATCTGCAACCAATGTTTCAAGATACATCTCACTGTGTAATAGTTCTGCACCAAAGTTCAGCTCAGAGATTTGACATTTTTGGACAATAAATTTGGCTTAATACGAATAGCTTTCTGTTTTCTAATCCGGGTTTCCTCCGAATATTCCACCCCATTTTTTCACATTTTGGACATTTAGGTCCAGGTGTGAGGTCAGAGCAATTGCATATCGAAAATTTTAATTTGCCGCCATCATGCGGTAGCAGCATATGGTAGTTGCTTACCAGCGGGCCAAGCAAATTTAAATGATGTTATAATGACTTATACCTGCATGAAATCGATAGGAAAATGATTTATTTTCTCAAAAATGGCAAGTAGTATATTCTTTATGTCTTTAATCCGCTGACAGACCAGACTCAACAACAGCATAGATGAAACCTGACCCTGTGCTCGCCATTTGCATTACTAGTCACATGACTTCACAAATCTCAAACAACTACATGGGAAGTCCAATAGTCACATGATATCAACAACAAACTCCATTTTAATGCTGTTGTACAAAAATTAAATTACATTAAATGAAAGTCCAATACCTTTTGTAAAAACCAGAAAGAACATAATTCTCTCAATGTATTTATTTTGAGAACAACAAGAAACCTGTCACTGTCGCAACAAACTAGCCTGTCAGATTTATCAACCACTCACATGATCACCAATCAGATTCATTAATCACATGATACAACAAAACCCCAGTAGTTGTTCATGGAATAAATGTAAAGAATTTTGTGTTCTTTCACTTTTGTGTTTTTATTACAACCAGTATACAACTTTTATTTAATGTTTAATTTTTTTCTATAACATTTGAAAATGTGGGTTGAGAGATTTGTGTACTTGTGCGACTAGCAATGCAAATCCGAGTACCTGGTCAAATTTCATGAACGCCGTAGTTTTGTCTTGTCTTCAGCAGATTAAAGACATAAGGATTTTAATACTCTCAATTTCTGAGAAAATAAATAATTTTCATATCGATTTCATGCCGGTATGACTCGATTTAACAAAGAATTTAACAAAGGCCATATGGTAAGTGGCTAAACTGATTTAACAAAGAATTTAACAAAGGCCATCTGGTAAGTGGCTAAACTTTACCGCCACCATGTTGGCCTCTTGTGATGGTAGACTGGTTTTCATATCTTCCAAGTAAGGAAAATTATGGATATCGAGCAGTCTGTGGAAAAAATCTACTAGACGAATCTAATGCACTGACTCAACATGTGTATGGCAAAAGATCCATACTGCAACCTCAGAATATTCTGGTCAGAACTCAATAAATTTAACTCAGGATCAGTTCAATTATGACTCAATTGCCTAACTGTTTCGGGTGTCAATTGTTGGCTGAAAATTCCTGGGTTTTCCTGAATTTCATCAATATTTTAAAACTTCAAGGACTTTTCAAGGTCAGGAAAAAATTTATCATTTCTCCCGACTTTTTCCCGATTTCCCGGTAGCATGGGAACCCTGTATGTAACTTGAATCCTGTAATTCACAATAGTCATTATCATTGGTAACTTTCCTTTCTTCTTCGGAAATGGAAGAAATGTGAATTAATAGAGAAATCAAATTAATTACATAGCATATGAAATGAGAATTATTTATAACTGTGCTAAATGTCATTAAAATGTGCAGATCTTGCATAATCTTGATAATATAATGTATTTATTAAGTTAAACAAAAAAGCTAATTTTTAATAGTCACTAATGTGTGGACAAGCTCAGCTATCAGATGCAAGATCATGTCAGTAATATGCAATGATCTTGTACACATCTGTTGTTATGTGTATTTATTTTGTGTGCCTGACCTATGTCCATGATTAAGGATAGAGTTTTGGCGAGTACCTGCTTTTTGTCTTGTAATAAATAAATTTACATGGGTTTGAGTGAAAGATCCTGTTGTGATTTTGGCCTTAGAGGATTCTAGAAATAAGCTTGTTTACAGTTTGGGGTAATTTTCCTTTAAGATGATGGAGATTTTCTTCAGAAAATATTATTGTGACACAAGTCAAATAGGGATGTACATAAATTTGAGATCATCTAGATTATCCGTTCCTATTGTAATATCAATCTTTGTGGAATCACGCTGTGTTCATACATAATTTGAGGGGAATTATTTATTTCAATTATTCATTGGAATCGCAAAGTGCTCACTGACATTTTGGGCTAAAAAGTTACTTTGGAATTATTGTGAATTAATTCAAGGACATTCTGGATTTTATCATTGTGATACATCAAAACTGCTAGCACATCAGCTCATTCAAGTCTAATTGGCTCATCACTCTTACTTTGACCAATCAAATGCAAAATCGCCCCAATAATATGTGCCAATATTGTTTATTATCAAACGTCTCAAGATATTCATAACATAAACATTTATTCCAAGTCGGATCAAAATCTGATTACATATACAGCCTATGAGTGGTAACAATTTCAGCTAATCATATTTAAACTCCATCAGTATGTTTGTATCTTGCTCATTATCTAACTTTTCCACGTTCAGAATGGCGTCACCCCAGGAAAATCTCATTTATAACCTGTTTACCCCCTTCCCCCTGGCTTCCAGATTCAAAGCTGATGAATAAAAAGATCAAGATACAAACTGACCTGTAGGATAGCGTATTTTTTTCTTTCTTAAAATAGCTTAGTGTTTTTGTATATAGACAAGTGAGTTGATTATAAGGGCATGATTGTTTATTTACACAGGCCCAAGCATACTAACCAATGACATTCTGTGCTTACCCTCAACTAGCTGAAGAAACTCTTTCAGATTGGAGAAAAGCTTTTCCTCTCTCTCTTTTCGGCTTGCCATATATGAGTATTCTGGTTTCATCATTGAGATCAAGTCCTTTGTAAAAACATCACCTTTCTTGTATTCCAGAATACTACAAATGAACGGCTTTCTTTTCATTAGCTCGAGAAACTGGAATAAAAAATTTACAACATACATCTCTTTTACATAAAAACAATACATTATGCGTATGAGAAATACGTCCATTTGGTAGACAGGAGTATAAAATCAAATATTTAGACGGAGAAAGAGCAACAGTTTCTTGATTGATATATCAATACTTAATGGATAAAAATGATTGCACAATATATTTTTGTTTACGGCATATGATCATGTTATGTTTCTAAATTACAAAATGTTCCATTTTATGCATTATTTATGACTGGCTTTGGTGATGTGTATGGTGCTTGAAAATACAGTAGTAGTACTTTATTTTGGTTGGTATTAACAGCACATCAACACATGAAAGGTGGAATTGAAGTAGCTAATAAAGCTCTTCAGCTGTGTAGTGGTGGCAACCAATTGTTTTGGTGGTGGTCATGGTTGTGTAGTATTACAATTCTATGGTCTTAAATTAAGTAAAAGAAAAGAGTGAAAAGCAACAAGTTTTGTAAAATTCAACAAATAATTTATTTCCCTAGAATACAAAGTGATAATTTAAAAAGAGCTTACAGTATTGTGAATCAACTCCCAAATAGTCCAAAAAAGTTCTATCAAAAGCCCTAATGAGTAAGGGTCTAATTAAATTCCACTGGTGATTCAAATAAACATCCAGCGCTGAAGGCATTGATGTGCCTGTAGTCTTGAGTGTACAAATATACCAGAAGCCTGAAGTGTGATGATATACTAACAGTTTTCCAATTAATCACAATAATATAATCCAAGATGTCGTCTGAATTCACTATAATTCCAAGTTAATGTTCATCTCCAAGATTATTATTTAAGAGCACTTTGTATTTCCAGTGAATAATAATTTTAATAATTAATTTCACCCACATGAAATACTGAACACAACATTAAGACTGATTTCTGCATCAGCTGTTGTTGCAGGAAAGAGTCATTTCTCAAGTTAACAAGATTATCAACTCCTCTATCTGACCTAGGTCATTTTCTAGAAAAACTGTCTATTAATGGAATTTATTCTAGAACACTCCGAGTTGTTTGCAACATAAAATCTGTTCTTAAATTATAATAAAGAACATGGTAAACATAATGTCCTTGACTCAGACTAAGATAATGATCCTAATATTTAACACACACTCATAAAAACAACATTAACTTGATTTTGAACAAGGTCAAGTCCAAAATACAATTATGCATAATCATGGAAAAAAACAAATTAAATATACATAATAGTTGATTATAGTAAAATTTGAGTTGTTATTGCAGTACTACAGTAGTTGTAGTGAAAGAAACATAATTACATCATAGTATTCAAGTCCTTGAAGAAGTTGTTGAATTCCCGTTTGCCTCTGCAGAATCGCAAAATACATAGCACTAGCCTGAATGAACTCCTCTTTATTTTCCATTTTAACGAATAAAGGGAGGCCATCCACGTCAAAGCGCCAATCACAAGAGTTCAGAGCTTTTTCTAATGATTCCTGGTCATTTGCTTGCTGTACCTAAGAAAGTAATGATAATATTTTATTTTTAGGCATGTGATATAGACTCAAAAGAACATCAGGATAATCAATAGTTACATTCAAAAGGAGATAATTACACATTTAGTCCAAATGACGAGAAGACGAGTCTAGAAGATGATCGCATAATTTGTTGGAGAACAATAAAACATATCAAAGGAGACAAAAGGGGCACTGTCATGCCTTTATATTGATATGCAGGTAATTTACAAATTTCAAGATATTTAGCTGGAAATCGTCGATGACTTCTGAAGCATATCTCCAGGAATAAATATGACAGTAGTTCTATTTTGAAAAGAGGATTTTTTAAAAGGCACCTTCAACAAAATGTTTTTATATCATGCTCAGAAAATGGGAGCTTTTCCCAAAAGGACGTACACAGACAGCCAATCCAGGCACGCCTGAATGGGAATGGAACCAGTGACCAGTGGATTGCAAGTCACATGTACGCGCGCACACGAGCAATCGAGAGAGAGAGAGAGAGAGAGAGAGAGAGAGAGAGAGAGAAGGGGGGAATTGATATATTCAAAGAATTAATGTTATAAAGTTTTTACATTTGTTCAGAGCGAAACTGGAAAACAAAATTGACAGCAACGGTATTCAGAGATCATGTAAAGTTCTCTTTCTCTTATTCTTGGCAGCAATAGATGAAGACTGTGTTGCACATCACTGACTTATCTCACAGGTCACAATAATATGGACCTTTGACATGACTTCATGACATGGTTTAGTTTGATTTTTGTGTGGGATTTGCTGCACAGCAAAACAGGACGCCTATATAGTGCAGAGGCAATTAGAGTAAAGGACCTTGACTTATTCTATTGAAGGATTCAAACCTACACCTGTCTGGTTGCTAGCCCAACATGATAACCACTGACTTACCACAACTTCCCTTCACAGAGCAGAAATAAAAATCAAAAGATTCAAAGCATTTGATTTTTGTGAAGAACGAAGCTAAGAATGGACAAACAAAAGAAACTTTCAACTGGTCAAAAAACTTATGAATCTGCCATTTCTTGCAGGAATTACTTCTAATTGTAACAAAGAATACCAGCTTTAGAGATTCCCTAATAACAAGGTCAGGTATGTCATCCACATCGGGTTTGGTGGATACCGGGTCGTTCAAAATGCATTGAGTGATGATGGGACTAAATATTGCAGGTGCTTCTCCTCCCTGTAGCACTATTGTAGAAATCATTCTGCCAACGTGCCGCAGCACTCCTTCCTGAAGCTGGCGGATATTATTACGTGGGACAAGTCCATTTGGAGTTTCTGTAATGCAGTTGTGTTTATAAATATGGCTATTAAATCAGAATGTAAATATACATCATCAATGTTGCCTTTCTTTTGATTCAGAGTATTATGAGATAAAAAGTTAAATAAGATCAATCTAACATGCCTCTAAAGATATGATGATTTTTAAAAATATCATTTAGATTTTGAGTATTTTCATTTGAAAATTCAAACTTCAACATTTTAATGCATGACTTCAGATGAAAACTCAACAAAAATTTAAACATTGTAATAATCTCATTAAATTTGTTCCAAATTGCATTTTGAAAAGGAATTAAATACAGTATACTATTTTTGTATCAAAGGTGACAGAAATAAGATCCAAGCAATCTACCGACAAGTGCACCAGACTGCTGGCATATCTCGCCAATCAAAAGTCGGAAGAACTCTCTCTTTGGGCCGCTAAAATCAGAAGCTTCTTCTGTGATACCATCTTGTATTTGAAATTTCACACTCAGTGTTCCAAATTCTTTGAAGAAATCAGGCTTTTTGAAAAACTCCAGAGCAGAATTCCATAAATCCTCTCTTTTGATCATGATGTACCTCTTGAACCCTTTGACAACTCTGTCTGCATGTTCCCGAAGAGCTCGAGCAATTCTATCATTACTTTCTTCAGATGAACCTGCTGCATTTGGGCTGTAATAAATGGAATTTTCCTCTGGAGGTTTTATAGTGGTTTGATTGCCTCTCCAAACTGAATAAAGTTCAATTTTAATCAAGACTGCATTATTTAGTCACCCATAAATTCAACAGAATGTAAAGTCAGCAGAATGCAAAATACTGGATATAATACATCTTCTAAAAGCTATGGTCAACAAAATTTGTCCGCTGCTTTGATAATACACAAAGAATACTTTACAGGACCTCCTGATAATGAATCAGAGGGTTACAAGTTTGGTTTAAAGTTTAATTAACAACTAAAAACAATGTTGTCAATAAAGGACAATGGCGGTATTACAAAAAACATGCATTTATGATTTCAACACTTTTCTTGTAAAAACAAACTCACTTTAAATACCACCAAGCTGAGTGTCTTGGTGGCATCAATATAGAATAAAATAAGTAATTATCAATGGTGGTTCAGTTAGTACAACTGTTTTATGTACCATATTTTTCAATAAATATAATAGTAACTGCTACAGTGAGGAAATTATCTTTACCATGTAGCAAATCTAAGTTCCATTTCCAGATGCAAAAGAAAATCAAGATAGACTACAGGTCCGTACGTATTGTAACAGTGCTATGCATGACACCAAGTTTAACACAATGTATTTACGTTTGACAATTATTAGCCAATTACAAATCATATAAGAAAAGGAAACTTTAGCTCATTTAGTCATGAATTATTTTGGTTGGACAAACTTGTGACCCTAATAGCTCTGAGCTAGCCTGATACATTTGCCATAATTTTACCTGTGCTTAGAGTCAAATAATGGTCATATGCCAGGATACATAAGCTCGGGCACGTCAATTAAAACACGCCAAACATCTCAGTCGAACCAGTGAAAAACACACACACACACACACACACACACACACTGTAGAAATGTCTAAAATTACAAATAATATATAAACCTATGAAGTGAAGCTTCTATTTTGTGAACATTTATGAATGTAGTAGCTCACGTGCAAATATATAACCAAGTACTAATTTACACGTGAGCTACTACATTCCATTCATCTCCCTGTCAATGGGTAATTGTAACCATTAGTGCACAATATGTATTCATGAAATGAATAAAAGAGATTGACATAGTGTGGAAATACTAGTACCCATATGGTTGACTCTGGTTGGCGAGACTCCTCCTAATAGCTTCTGTGACTGCTTCCTCTTCGTCCATAAATTCCACCGAGCTTAAACGACGCAGGGAAATAACATACTATATGTACAGAAATAACATACTATATGTACAGAAATTTTACAAACCATTTATTCAATTATAAATGTTTTGTAGCCAATGGTTTAGGTCACACAATTCTCAATGATGGTTAAATATGTCCACAGACAACAAAATGTTGAAACGAAAAATGAATGGAAATCAGTTTTATAAAATTAGTTCTTGAAGGACATGTGAGGAAACTTCCAGAATGAAATGGAAATAAAAGGGTCAGAAGGGTTAAAAGAATGATATTGGAATCTCAGTTTAGTATGAATTAACAATGCAACCAACAAAGCAAAGAGGTCACATTCATGGGAAAGAAAAAAACAGCCAAATTTCATAGGAAAACAACAGATACAACAAGTCATTACAAAGCTAAAAAGGTTTTAGTCTAAGTACTAAGGCTAAAAATATAAAAATAGTTCTAAACAGTTATACAGTGAAAATAATAAAATGCCCAAAAAATATTTGACAAATGAAAACTCAAGGAAGCAAACACATGAAATGCGTCAGACGAGAATGCAAGAAGATAGTCTTAATTCTTAAATTGAATAAGACGTAGAAAGCAAAGTTCAGTGATATCAGCAGACATCAATGTAATGCAACAAAATAAAAATAAATCAATGGACAAGATTTAAAATCAATACATTTTACAATGAAGGGGGAAAAAATAACAGTAGCTAATATTGTCTTCTAAAAAATAATACAAGATATAGGAAACTGGAGGTAGCTTTTATACAAATCGTGGCCAAGACAAGACATTAAATGTGCACAGACTTAATTTGTGGTCAAAACATTAGAAGAGAAACAGGATATATCAGTATCTACATTACACTTGACAAGGGCCAGAATTAGGTTGATTGTTCAAGTTCCAGATGGATAAGGACTGTACAATAGGATGACTGTAAGAGGTCCAGATGGATATGGGCTGTACATCAGACCGACTGTACAAGTTCCAGATGGATATAGGCTGTACATTAGGTTACCTGTATGAGCTCCAGGTGGATATGGGCTGTACATTAGGTTAACTGTACAAGCTCCATATGGATATGGGCTGTATATTATGTTAACTGTATGGGCTCCAGATGGATACAGGCTGTACATTAGGTTAACTGTATGGGTTCCAGATGGATATGGGCTGTACATTAGGTTAACTGTATGGGCTCCAGATGAATACAGGCTGTACATTAGGTTAACTGTACGGGTTCCAGATGGATATGGGCTGTACATTAAGTTAACTGTACAGGCTCCAGATGGATATGGGCTGTACATTAGGTTAACTATACGAGCTCCAGATGGATATGAGCTGTACATTAGATTAACTGGATGAGCTCCATATGGATATGGGCTGTACATTAGGTAAATTGTATGAGCTCCATATGGATATGGGTTGTACATTAGGTTAACTGTACGGGCTCTAGATGGTTGTGTATTGTACATAAGGTTGACTGTATAAAGCTCCAAATGGTTAATGGGTAAACATTCAGTTGACTGTACAACCTCCAAATGGTTACAAGGTAAAAGTTGTATGATAATTGATCCACTAAAACATGGCTAGCTGAAAGACACACACACTGAGTGCAATACTGTTCTCGCAACATTGGAAAAACATTGAATCAGTCCAGTTAACACTGGTTGGTTGGAGAGACATAGACTGTGTTTTTGTGAGTGAATGGCTGGACTTCCAAGAAAATCTACAACATTTTGAAACAATAATAAAGTGTTGTATGTGATGGGGTGTCCTCCTGCTGACAGACCATATATATTGCAATTGCACATTCATAACTAAAGTGCGAAATTTTATTTCTTTTCAGAAGGCTTGAATTTTATTGTATTGCTTGGTCTATGAATAAAATTTAGTGGTGCATTAACTATGTATTATAATTACTCTCATTTTAGGTCAAACTGAATCTAACACCGTCTTCTTTTCTTTGTCAATAACCACTCATTGCAGGCTCAATTGACAGAAATATCTACATAGAACCTTCAATATATATATTTTTCACTTTGCAAAAAAGCTAATTAATCATTTGCATCAATAAATACATCTACATATTTGGTCATACTATTCGTGATTTATATCTTCTGGAGCTATATCACATCCAGATACACATTTGAAATTGCAATTAGTGTTGTTAATTTACAAAGAGGTAGATGTACATGTTTTCTGTATTACTCACTCATTTCCAGCTGCCATCTGTCGGTCAAGTCTTGATCGCGGAATCGATGAAGATGCTGGCTCAGAAAGTTGCCTGTAAGATATTGCTGAAAACAAGTTCTTTTTCCAGTGAAATAAACAGAAGGTGCATGTCTCCCCTCTTTCCAAGTTATCAATCGAATCTTGACTGTTTATATCAAAGCATATACCCAGATCTTGCATATATTAACCTGCTCAAAAGTGTCAATAATTATTTTCAATTATTCGACCACTTGATGACTTCATTCACAATTATTAAAGTCATTACTGGTCACTACAATGAACCATGCTAAAGTTATTAATTAGAACATATAGCATCACAATAATTAATTTTATGGGTGACAACAGTACGTCAGATATATATAGTTCTTTGTCATAAATGAGCAAACACCAAATTTAAACACCTTCTCATTCATATACAACAGCAACTGAGACACTGATGCTATGATAGGAAGCACCAAAATGTGTGGAAATACTAGTGTGAGACAGAAGAAATGGTCCGCTCACCATACTAAACAGAATTGTCTGCACAAAAATTAAACAGACTGGTTTTTGGATATCTTTCATTGTGGATTTGCCAATCACCTTCAATTACCAATAGGCTATAGGAAAATAAACTAAAATGTATCTCACCTTCTTCTTGGATCATTTCTCTCACATACATCAACCAAACAGCTCGTGCTGAACGAAGAATCTGTCATCTAAACAAAGGACACACAAAGCATAATATTTGTGAAATCTAAATATCTGTTTCCTTCTTTATGGAAGGGGAGGAAAAATCAAATAATTTATAATTGTAGTAATAAAAGTTGAATAGCCCTAACAACTTTCTATCTCGTTAACATTGGGAAATGGAATTATCTGCCATAATCTTCGAGATTCCTTTTATTGCATGTAAAATTGAAGAATTGGGATTGTTGCTGCATACTGAATTCAAAGAAAATGCTGCTGTTGTAACATTTTAAACATTTTTTGCCAGGTGATTCATTCCTAAGTAATACATAAATGAGCTAATTAAATTAATTTATTCCTAAGCAACACATACTACACTTGTCAATGATAACATAATAAAGGTGTCAACGATACTTATTCAATCCTAATTAATACATAATACAGGTATCAATAAAACTGAATAATTCCTATGTAGTATATAATACAGGTGTCAATGACGTTGATTCATTCTTTTGAAACTGAACAAACAGCTGAAACATTATTCTTTAACGTTCTCCATGAGAGTGCCTATTAAGTTGTATAGATGGTATACTATTGTTTGTAATGCAATGTACATGAAAGGTTAATTAAATGATGTTTCTGGGTCACACAAATATGTAAAAACAAATGCTTATATTCAAACATTCCACCTGTAATTTATTACAAAAAGACTACCGTTACCTGTTAACACTAACTGCCATGCCTACAACTAGAAATACACTCGAAATAAAAGATGTAGAAGACACTAAAAAAATCAAAATTGTAAGATGGTCAGGCTACAATTATGACATTTTCTGAATTATCAAAAGAAATGTGATTGAAAACCAATATATTTTACAGCCAAATATCATGTATGTTTTGTGATATATATGTGCAGCAAGTGAACAGTAGTTGAAACAAGGGACTCTAGATTTTGTAATATATTCCAAGATAAAATCTTAACCCTCTTGGAAAACTACTAATAACTGGATTATACTACATGTTTTTCATTATTTCTCTCTAGGGGAACAACTGGTGAATATTTAAAGCATCAATGAATCACATGGGCATATATGTGGTGCATATAACATTCTGGAATTTAACTGGGTCCTGTTAATACATATGCAATATTAGCCATTGTTATTTATAGATACTGTATTTACAGAAGGCTCGTAAATATTTTGAAATACTCAAACAATTTACATTATGCATGACAGACCGATTTTGCAGGGGTGTTTCCCATGATTTAACCAATCACAATGCAGCTGAACAAAACAGTTAAATAATAACCAATCACAATACAGCAAGACTAATATTCAGATAATAACCAATCACAATACAGCAGGACTAAATATTCAGATAACAGAAAAGCATTTTTTTGCAGCTTTTTAGCATATCAATATTTTCTTACCATTTCGATTTGCACCATTACATGGAGTTTCCCACTCCCTATCAGCCGACGTATTTTGTCTCCGTTCCACTGAAATTCTGGCGGGGAGACAGGTAAATCTAGTTGTCGTCTGGCAGATTTTAGAAAGACCAAATCATCCTCAGTAATGTGATGGTAACCATGTTTCACCAACAACAAGTCCACCAATTTTCCCCTGATATCATCTTCTCCGTCATCCATTAGGATGTCTATAACAGTCTCCAGTATAAAGCAAGTCCAAGAGCGATTAACACGGAGAGGTAGGATACTTTTGGAATAGAAGCAGACCGAATAAGCTCGTGTATACTGTCTTGATCTGTATCGTCTTGGTGTTCTTGAAAAATTTAAACTGGTCAACTGATATGGATCAAACCTGTTATTGTTTCTCTGATTTTCATTTGAACTATTGGCTGTTGACATGGACGGTTGGTTGACTTCTAAAGTAGCTTCTGATGAAAGGGTGGTAACTGTATTCGAAACAACTGGGATGGAAACAGGATTGGAAAGAACTGGGATCGTGATCTCATTGGAAAGAACTGGAGTGGTAATTGAATTGGAAACAACTTGGGTGGTATTTGGATTGAAAACAACTGCGGAGGTAAGTGGATTGGAAAGACTTGGGGTGGTAAATGGATTGGAAAGAACTGAAGCACATCTTGGACTGACATTGTTTATGAAGTCCTGCATATTCATTCCAAATAAGTCTGAAATATATAGATATATTAATCATATGTTAAACTTTCCTATAGCATAATGGTGAACAAAATGAACATTCTGAATTACTTAAATTTGTTTTATTAAAAAAAAAGCGTCAGCGATGTTTCTTTCTTCTGTATCTGTAAAACATGGTTTTCCCGGATGTTGCGGTAAACTCTTAAAAATATTAGCAAAGGACAGCTGTAATACTGCTCTAGTATATATCACTAATGACAGCTGTTATATTACACTAGCATTCATGACTCGAGACAGATAATGCATGTACTATTATTACACTAGTATCTGTGACATGTACTCTCATCTTTTTCTTTTTGGTCAGTTTAGGAATGAAATGACATGGATTGTTAAAAATGTGCACATTAAGCTAATAATAGAACCAATGAGTCTAATCATGAATTGTTCCCTTACCACATCCATTTTATAAACTTGAAGAAAAAAAAAACCAATCTGTTTAATGAACGATTTACTAGTTCATGTGGTCGTTTTCCAGTTCTAAGAAATTATACTCAATGTTGAGTGCAATTTTTATTTTACTGTGTGCTTGTTCTTACTGGAATATGATGTATTTACTGCTGAGAAAAAGTGCTTCCCAAATCATTAGGCAATACATATGTGTGCATTGATGGACTCACAGTGGTGTAATATACTGAAAAAGACTGTCATGAAATGAATAAACATATGATAATATATTTTCTTTGAATAGTTTGAAAGATAGATCAATTATTCAAAAGTATGCTTTCTTCCTTTTTGTCACTCAAACATCAGTACATGTAGTCAACCAGCTATGAGAAAAATGGCCACAATATATCTTGATCTGCGAGATCGATTCAGTTCGATTGGATTCAGTCTATATGCTATAGTTATAGGCTGGGTCGGCATCACGTCACAAACTTAGCAACCTACTTTCTGCCATATTACGGAGGTGAAAACAATTGCTTAGTAACAGTATGGTAGCGTTAGTTCTGTTCAATATTGCAAACTGTTTTAGTTTACCTACATTTTGTTTATTATTTCTGTTTTCTGTTCAGAAGTGCTGCATAGTCTTCTGTACAAGCAGAATATAAAACCATGAATGTTTGTCTGTCGATTATTGTTATAGACGTAATATATGTTAGGTTGATAAGGGTGGCAGTGGTGTGTACCTGTCACATACATGTATACATGACAATATATGCCAATTAGTGTCAAGGCAGTTTGAAGGCTGTGTTTGTTATATATTTTGTATATTGTACACTTTTCATTTATAAAATGAGAAATATAAATGCAAGGATCATAAATCAGTTGGCCATTCTTGCAATGTCTTACGGTTACAAACAGACGTTAAATAGCGATGCTAATGCACGATATTAACGGAAACTTAAAGTTGTGGAAATTAATGATTGTCCTTATAAATTTCCAGCAGATATTTGGGTAAAAACCCAACAAAATGGCCTGACGTCACATGGCCTGATGTTTGCAACTATCTTACAGATACACCTGGCGAGTTTTTTTTAAACAAAATATTTTGTTGAAGTAATTGTACACCTTTTTCTTAAACCTATTTATTTTTAATTAAACTATATCAAAATCTGAAATTTTCAGTTGGTATTACCTGTGATTATAATTATTTTTTAGGGTTCTCATTAATTTATATTTTTTCCATTATTATTATTCTTTAATTGTCCTTTTAAACCTTAATAAGCACTAAAACTTGTGTATTTTTCAACCTATGTACATTTATCCACACTGCGTTTAGAATAATTTTCCTTCTGCATATGATGGTTTGTGCACCCACCAACACTGCAATCTTAGGCATATCTTAAAATGGATAAACATCTCCCACACGTTACTGAAGTCACTAGAACAATGGCAGTTTTTGTTTTCACCTCGGGTGGCAGGGTACAGTTTCGTAAATTGGCCCCTGGCAAATTTCTTAACTTAAGGCTATGGTGTGAATTTTTCAGCTATTATTGTTTACTAATTAAAGATATGGATATATTTGTGAACTAGATGTTTTGGGCTTGTGTTGTTCTTGAAATTGATGTCAGGCATGTACACCTTCCATAGTTACTCTGCAGTATGTTGATAGTGAAATACCAGTAGTCGGCTAGGAAGAAGAGCTAGCCTCCCATAGCCATAAACACATGGGTTTGGGGCAAGTAGAATATCTCAAAAACGGCTTGGACGGCAACTATTTTCAATTGCATCAGCCTGTTTAGTACGTATTGTTTTGCAGAACTGTCATCTAGGAAAAGGCCTTGTGTTTGCACTGTGAGCATCACATGGTGTCAAAAATGACCTACGGAAATGAAAATTGCAGGTGTAAATTTGGGGTTGGGGTGCATAAACTTCTTCTGCTATGAACTGCCATTGACTTCTCTGGTCAAGTGGATAATATTCTTATGCTTTGTTTTAATATAGGTATCTGAAAATATAGACCTTTTTGACCTTACTTGTGTATTTGATTTTTTATGATTATTTTATACTAGGTCACTGCACAGGACTCCTGTGGTCACTGATTCCGGCATTAAATTTGTACATAAAAACTGGCCCCTGCCCCCAAGACGGTCGTAACTATGCACTGAAAATGTCCGGATGTGAAAAAGTGCCCGGATTCCCGACCCAACCTATTGTATCAATAATAGGAATACCTCTCGATACACTAAATTGTTTATTGGGGTTATCATGTTTCCACTCCTCAAAAGTTCTCCGGAATACATCCACAGTCTCTGTGAAATATTGAGAGTAGTCTCCCTGCAAAATCAAAATTGTAATATTGATTAAGGTCTAACTGGAGAGTTTCGTATTTTGACACCTAATTTTTAAGGTAGAAGGCATGAACCTAATTATCATAAGCCTAGCATTTATAAATTCACACAGCAGCTAAATCTATAATGTGGTTTAGATTTTCTTTGAGTTAAGCTTGAAAATGGGTTGACTTTTTTGGTGACTGCCTGTCACAGTTAGACTAGCACTGGAGATCAAATGCTAACTTGGGCTGCAAATGAACAGCCGACTTGGCTTACGTATTTATGTATGTCTGCTACAGAGGTAAATATCTAAAAATCGAGATGGTTGAGGAGTGATGAATAGTATGCTAATTTGTTATAGTACTTGTGAACTTTATTCATGCATAAGGCACATACTGATTCTTTTAGCCGCCTTGTCACAGGAAAATAGTCAAAATAGCTCTTTGCTGTCAAAAATGAATATAAAAAAGAGGGGTTGGTGGCAGTGTTGGTTCAGTATAAAAGCCACCAATTGTATAAGAAATTAACCTGATTGCCGCAGTCAAAATC
Source organism: Megalonaias nervosa (assembly GCA_016617855.1). Lineage (NCBI taxonomy): Eukaryota > Metazoa > Mollusca > Bivalvia > Unionida > Unionidae > Megalonaias > Megalonaias nervosa. Next base: position 35,292 of record JAECUM010012814.1, on the reverse strand, counting down.
TCACATGCATGCTTTCTACAAAAATCATTAGTTTGTTTTTATTTGTTATCTTCAGTGTAAAATTATTCTCATTTTTCTGCAATAGGTCATTGTCGGATAAAAATTCACCAGATAAACTGTCCAGTGAGACCTTATTATCGCACGGATAAGGGTGTACATGGACACCGCAGACTTACTTTATTTGCATGCTATCGATATTTGCAGAGTTTGCGGGTAGAAACTATCCGGAAACTTAAATGGCCAATAATTTTTCTTGAAAATAATTTAATTAGCCTCCAAATATTCTGACATCGGAATACCATAAAAATTAAACTAATCAGGTAGGTACAGTACATGTAAATATATGCTACAGAAAGACACAAGATCGTGAATAATATCCCGTCAGATAATAAAAATCTGAAAATAAAAGGGTCCGCTGATTTTAGTCGTTGATCCAGAAACTATTCCTGCAATTTTTTTAGAACCAGAACATGATCACTTTTAGTTTTGACTATTTATTGCATATTCTTTTTAAATTATTAATTCAACATATAAAAGGGCTAAACCTTTAAAAGACAACTTTACCCATTGTTAAAGGCGTCATGGATATTTCGTATAGATACAAATACTTATTTCTTATATGGTACCTTTATTGTATATATATAGTATATATATATATATATATATATATATATATATATATATATATATATATATATATATATATATATATATATATATAGATGTATCCACTACTGAAATTTTTGCATGTGTAAAACAATTAAAAATTCGTACTACTAACCTCTCCGTTCACAGCACTGTAAATATTGTTTTCGATGGTTTGGACGAACTGTAATAACATCGGGTATCCAGTGTAGCGGTTGTTCCTGTTCACTTCTGACAAAACGAGTTCCGTTCTGTATTCAGAAAGTATGTGTTGTAATCTAGTGTCGGTGTATGCAGATTCATCATAAATATGATATATTATGGTGTGATATACTGCTGTACTTTTTATTTTGTCATAATTTCTTCTGCTTAGCAGTTTGCACTCTGCATAGGTTAAACGTTTAAAGAGAAGCATTCCGATTTGTAAAGTCAGCTATAAAACGAATATATGTCCAGGGGCAGTGTTAGGAAGGAACACTTTTCACAATAATAATAATAATAATAATAATAATATTATTATTATTATTATTATTATTATTATTATTATTATTATTATTATTATACTTTATTCAGTAATTAAGGCCACCGGCCCATATTACAAAATACAAGTAAACATAATGTGCACCATGGTTTAAAGAATGGTGTTCATCATGAGTATACAGACATAATTGCTTATAATCGGTGCATTATATTACAAAGATGTTACTACCTCTAAGTATATTATTCACCATTTGTTTGAGTTATCAAAGATTGTCTACGACGAACAGCTAAATTGATGTAGTAAGAAAGATTTCTTATAATTAATATATTGCTATGACTCATTAGGGATACAAATTTTTCTACAGACCGTAAAAGATAATAAACTTCATTGAAGTATTTCTTTCTTACATGGTCGTAAGCTGGACAAACACCAACAAAATGGAATTCATCTTCTACCAAGTAAACATTATTTTTCCGGCACAGTTCACAATACCTATTATTTCTCTCAATCCTGCTATGCCTACCTGTCTCCATTTTCAGCGTATGCGCTGAGCATCTAAGAAAATACGATAATCCACATGAGATGTATTTCCCGGTCCTAATTCGGTTTGATACATGCTATAATACCCACATTTATGTGAGTTATTAATATCGCTTTGCCAGTTTTGCAGTGCTGAATCCTTAATTCTTTGCAAAAATAGTGCGACAAACTGTTTTTCGTGTCCAACATCTTGATTTAGCCAAACATACCCAAAACCGAAGCGAAATAACACGTCTTTTGGGAACCCAGGTGACACGGTTAGATTCATCTAATCTTTTCAACATTAAATAACATTGGTATGGGTATCGAGCTGAAGGCATTCTTACGATCTTCAACCAGTACACCGTCAAAAAATACGAGGTACAAAGTGGACATCTTCCGCACTCCCCTAACACAATCGCATTATTGGAGATTTAGGAACACCTAAATACTGTTGGCAAAAATTGTATTTGCAATATCTGTTAAATTCATATCCCCAAATTTCTGACCCATAGCGGTTTTATTACCGAATCAAAAATTTTAAATGCATCCTCTATACTAAAGCAGCCGAATCGTTTTTGATAATTCAAAATTTTTGAAGTTGCTTTCTTTGTCTGAGCTGCTTGTATCTGCTTTGGTTTCGTCCAAACAAACTTTTGGGTGAAAAATAAACCCATCTACTTGTAATAAGGCACACATTCAATACGACTTTCTTCGTTCTAATCTCTAGGGGTTGATTTTTGTTTCAGGGTAAGAAGTAGGGCCTTACAGCTGATATGCATCTAGTCTACTAACGCCTTGATTTCCATTTTCATTTTCTGAAAGTCAGAAGTAAATCGCAATGCGTTCTTAGCTTGTTGTACCGTTTTGATATTTCAAAATTTCAATAGATGCACTTTCAGACATAGTAATACGTGCATTATAAAATCTACATCTGTAGTTTAAGAACAAGCAAAGATTGTGTGATTATTGATATTTCAAGCTTGCAGACAGGAACAGTCATTTCCATTTGCCGCCTGCTTCGGACAGAACACGGATTTCCTAATAGTGATTAAAAATAAAAATAACCGTTAACCAAGTAGGTGTAGTGTGAGGATTTTAGAGATCCTCCAGAACCGCGGAGCGGAATTTTAAAGATGAGTGCTATTTTGTTATTTATTTTGAACGACAAAGCTGAAATATTTAGATATAATGCATTTAGGCCATTTCCCGAATAAAACAATGCATTCTTCTCTAGAAATGTAGGCACTAATACCAAAGTCTAAAAGGCTTCCGCTCTTACCAACCCAGGCCACAATATCGTATCAGTATTAAAAGTGACATTTTCACGCAAGCTGTAGTACCATATCAATACTGAAAGTGAGATATTTCCAACCAGTTCATAGTACTAAATCAATATAAAAAGTAAGGTATATTCACTAGGCCGTAGTACCATATCAATATCAAAAGTGAGATATTTTCACCGAGGCCGTAATACCATATCAATATCAAAAGTGAGGTATTTTCACCCAGGCCCGTAGTTCCATATCAATATCGAAAGTGAGATTTTTTCACCCAGGCCGTAGTACCATATCAACATCAAAATGTGAGATATTTTCACAAAGCCGTAGGACCTTATCAATATCAAAAGAGATATTTTCACCTAGGCCGTAGTACCATATCAATATCAATAGTGAGATATGTTCACCAAGGCCGTTGTACCATATCAATATCAAAAGTGAGGTGTTTTCACCCAGGCTGTAGTTCCATATCAATATCAAAAGTGAGACATCTTCACCCAGGCCGTAGTACCATATCAATATCAAAAGTGAGATATTTTCAAAATACACAAGTTTTTTTTCTCAACATAACAACTGGTGGTATACCAAAAGATTGGAACATGAAGCATGCCACATATATTCCATAGATGTCACAAATAAATTCTATAAATGAAAGGGGTAGAAAAATATCATGGTCACAGGGGAAAAAGGTCACAAAGTACAAATGTTAGCCAATTCTTCATACACTCGTACAAGGAAGCAACTAAAGCACCATTTTTCAGTCTTTTTTTCTGAACTTTTATTCAAAATTAATTAAATGACAATTTTCTGCTATATTCACCTTTTATAGAACAAAGCTGTTTTTAATTTAGTTGATTTTACTTCCATATCCTAGGACGTTTAAATTCAACATGAGCGGGTATATCTCACGTACAATACTACCCCAAAGTAATGTTGTATCGAAAAGAGAAAATGGACATAAAACGTTAGTTCCTCCCATTGCATCAATATTACTGCACCATTTTATTTTCCAAAGTATATATTATGGCATAAAAAGAGAAAAATGGTTGAGCAAATGATCACAACGTTTGTTTTAAAGTTCTACTCAGGTGTTTCGCAGTTTTGCGTGGAGTTAAACATTCAAAGATAAGTGATTCCCCGGACAGTTCTCACTGGTAATCACGGTTATAAAAAGGAATTACCAAGAGTGTAGATACCTACATTTTTCTTTTCTTTTGTTTACCTTTTCGTACATCAATTATGGGGGAGGGGGATTTAGGTTTGAGAGGTCAAGCTGGGCCTTACTTCCGATATGCATCTCTGAAGATTGCGAGCTCTGCGTGATCATTTCACGTTCTGAATTTGAAAGGTAAATCGTAAGAAACGAACAAACAGAAAAAAATCCCAAATGAAAACAACAACAAAAATCCCAAACAAAAAACGCAACCCGACAGCTTTCCAAAAGTAACAAAAACCACCGGTGGCATCAGTGGTTAGAGCGTCCGCCTCGGATACGAGAGGTCGCGGGTTCGAACTCCGGTCGAATCATACCAATGGCTTGAAAAAGTGGTTTATTAGCAGTTGCCTCGCCTGGCGCTCAGCATTAAGAAGTTAATGTTAAGACAGGTAGGCCTGGTATCAGGATGAAGTGACTCAGTGAAACATGTTTTATGTCTGCGACATGATGTCACCGTGCTAGACATCACTACAAACTGCCACACTGCAGACATCGTAGCGATGTGACTCAGATTGTTAAAGATACGTTAAGAATAAAAATCACAAACCCACAAACACACGTAATAAAAAAATGTCAACCCAAGTAGGTGTGGGACATATATATGTTATCTGTCTCTACGTTACAAGAGCTATGGAGCATAAAATATTGTGTTAATTCCTTCCCCTCTTTCAGCGGTGTCCCAGACCTCCAGAGCGGAACCAATCAGTCTCGTTCAGTCAGACTCTGGCGAGACTCCTCACTTGAATGGATGAGATGTACTGGTGAATCCGGAAGATATACGCCGAGCGAGAATCGTCCTCAGACAGCACAAATGATTGTCACGGAAAGAAGTCATTTCGTCTTTTTCAATGGCAGTTGCACCATTGGGAAGTTTTGGGTACCAAAGCAAAGTCTGTACTGCCTTTGCTGGTTATGTTACTTAGTCGAAAATGTAAACAAGAATGAAACATCATGCATGTAAATACTCGATTTGAGTGACCAGGTCCTTTGACCTTTCAGTGAAATATGCAATATGTCGTAGTCCACTAGAACAGATGACACGGTAGACTGCTCACTACTTCACTTTTTTCTGAAGTGATCTAGGACCAAGTGAATATAATAATGATACAGGTTTCTCGGCGCATCAGCCACTTTACAAGAATTTTCACCAGTAAAGACATTTACCAGACTCTTACTTTTGTTCAACCCGAGTCACATGTGACCCAGAGAAATCAAATCCAACAGCCATGTCATTTTCGTCTAGTATAACATAAACAAGGCATTCTTTGCTAAATGCATTTCAGCTCTGCTTGTAAAGGGTGCACAGGTAGAGCTGGTATTAGTTTCGGCACATAAATCCTGCATGTCGTCAAACTATGATACACGGTGACGACTGACACCTATCGGTTATAATCATTTGTAAAGACTCTTACCATACTTTCGTTCGGCGTCAATTTCAGGTAATCACACGGGGATCTGGTTGAACGAGACTACCAGGCTCTAGCTTAGTGAATATCTCTCGAAATCAGGCATTCAAAGAGATTAGTTTCATCCTCAGTCTTGTTTATTTTTGGGTCTAAATTGCAATATGTGAAAAACAAAATAATCCCAAATGTAAAATTTAACAATTCAGCTTGGAAGAGAACATTGTATATTATAACTGAATACTTGGGCAGACTATCTGTTTTCTACATGCCAACGAGAGATATGAAAACTAATCAACGACAGTATATTGCCTACAACAATCAATATCTTAGTATTTCGAGCAAAGTCTTTTGCCTATATATAGTTACTAAAGCATCTACTAAAATATTACAGTTGTAAGTAAAACTGTACAATCAGCAACCATGTTTGTCAGGTTACAGTTGAGTATTAAATGAGAACAATTAAAGACTTCCATGAAAAAAAAGTGCTTCAATGCCATTGTTCTGCTATCTCTGTGCACAAAAGTCGCTATAATTTGATTGGTTGACTGCCTTTATTTCTTCCTTAGGAGATTAGTAGAAGCTCTGAAAACGAGTCATCTTATTACCATTTATAAATATGGTCGGAAATAGAACGTGCAATATTGTTTTGAAAAAATTATATCATCTTTATAGGTAACATTTACCAAAAGGCACATCTCCAATTAAGTATTCTTGCCATGTCGTTTTATTATAATATATAATATTGTACCACACGGAATGACATTTGTGTTTCCTGAAATTGGCCAAGTGTACTACTTACATCTCGACGGACGTATCGTGTCTTGAAACAATATTCCATTCTTATTTCTAGATGATACTAGGAAATAATTTCGAATATTTTCTTACATTCTACGAACATTTTCGTCCCTCCTTTCCTGTGGTACACTGACAATTCTCGGCCTGATAATTGTGTTGTTCTCATTGTTGTCACGGCCGCGTTCTGCTTGTGTTTCGTGTATCGCTATGGCCTCCGTATTGTCCGTATCAGGAAAAAGGAATGCGAAATCAGAAGCTTCTGTAGTGGGTAATATTTCCTGTAAGTTATGTGAGTGATATGGCGTGGAGAGTAAACTCCCGGTGGTAGCGTCTGATAGATCATCTTCGTTTCCAGTTGGGCTGAGAGGAAGTAAAACTGTTGAAAACGGAGCAGTCTCTGAAATAAATGTTTGTGCATTGATTATAGAAAAAATAAACAAGAATCCAACAGCAGCAACAACAAGGGAAATATATCTTTAGAACTCTGATTTCATATCTTTCCAAAACCAAAACTCACCGTATTGGGTAATTTACATTTTATTATATTTACGGAAACATATTGAAAAGTCATTAGCTCTCTTGTTAATTGTCTCGAAGTTAACTGATAATGTGACTTGAAAATGTCACAATCCCCCATAATCGTAAAACAAACATTTTGGGTTAAACCTGTATGCGCCATCAAGCAAGTAATATTTACCTATAGAGATCTGAAGAAAAAAAACAAAAAAAACAAATGGCCAAATTCTTGAAGAAATCATTACGTTTCGAAAGGTGAAAGAAAGAACCAGAAAAAAGTGTGTTAAGAGAAAATAAAAGCCTATGAAAGGCTATGAACACATGACATTTTATGTTACTATTCATTTTTAATGTACAACCATGGGACACCGTTGGCTCAACTGTGCTATTAAAATCTGTGAACTGAGACTAGTTTGACTAAATAGAGGCATTCAATACGATAATTTCATTCAGTCAAATTAATTCGTATATTAAATGACATTTGTGAAACTATGTCAGTATACAGTACCTATATAGCTGATATTTATCTACCCAACGTTGGGTAGGAATGGCACAGTAGTATGTGTTATGGGCGATTTGACATTTAAAGAATTAAAATCCTTTCCAGCTGCTATATATCAAACGGCAATTACATCGAGTAATGCAAGAAAAATTACCAATTGAAAAGGCTATTTCATTATCTGAAGTGATGAGCATTGTACCGGCAGCCTGGTCAAGATCAGAAGATGTCATAGCATTTGGCACTCTCCCGGCGGTGGAACATACAAAGCTTAAATCCATTGGTCCAATACTTAAATCCATGGGCTGAAAGCTTGAATCCATGGGAACTATATGCTGTTGCAAGTAAAACAACGTGTATGGAATATTCACGACTGAAATTCAAAGAAACTGTCCGACTTTGAATAAGAATATCGTGCGAATCATGACAACTCAGTTGGAGTTGACCTAGTTATCGCTCACTTTGTTGTTTTCGACTCACTGAAACTGACACTGGAGTTGCCAACATTATTGTTATTGCACTTTCTATTGCTATTCCTACAGTGGAATTCTTGTCACTGTCCTAAATGCTGAGGAAAAAACAAGTCGAATATTTGTTGTTGTTCACTGCCCACCCTTTCCATCTCTGTATACCTCTTGCAAGGAATCCGACCATGATGTAACTGGTGTAGAGATGGAGACTGTGTTCACAATAATTGTTACCTGTAAAGATATTAATCATGGGAAAATAAGCGTTAGTCAATCCTCTCGATATACATTTCGTATGTTCCGAGCTCGATCGAAGGTATTATAAAAGATATTGTGGATTCTCATGCATAGTCATATGCTCTAAGTCTACTTCTTCTGCCTCTTCAAACAGCGCAAAGTTTAAGTACTGTTGTCATCAAGAGTAAATGATGCTTAATGCACATTGGTGTTAAGATCTTGCATGCTTTCACTAAAATAAATAAAGCATAAAAATGTATATTTTAAGGATAGTGTTTAAAGGCCCATCAACGCATGAAAGGTTATATCTGTAGAGGCAATCGGAAGAAGCTGCCTTTTCCAGGGACACACTACGGCGGATGACCCTGCCTGCTATGGGCAGGATTGAAACCATCACCCGTTGTTGTTATAGGGTTTAACGCTATTTTTCAGCACAAGATAGGCTATACATGGCGGCCAGTGTAAATGGTGGAGGAAGAATCCGAGAAAACCCCGGAAAGAACCACCGACTCAAGAGAAGCTACCGGCAAGCTTTCTCACATACCCCCAGTGGCCGAGTCCGATACTCGAACCCATGCAGACTGAGGTGAGATGGCAGTGATCCGTAACGGTGAGCGCTTTAGACCACTCGGGGCCCCACCACCACCCGTCTAGTCTCGTGTCCGTTTGCTAGCCACTGAACCTTTACAACTCATGTTTATTACAAAATCAAACGACTATGTTCAGTTTGTTTCTAATTTATATAAGAATTCTATTAGGTTTAGAACAAGACTAGATCCTAAACTGCACCACATGAAAGCAAATCTGTTTATGTTAGATGTGGTCGTGGCGGTGTTTGGGTGGGAGTTAGAAGTTGTGCAGATAATGCATGCGTTTCGTTAGCATCTGTCCGGCTTCATTTTTGTGCTTATGAAATTGTTAAAACCGACACGGAAAAGATGTAAATTTTTTTATTAAGAACTTTACTTTTGACTGGCACTATACAAAAATTATTGTGCATTAGTGCCGATAAACGCCATATACATACATACATACATACATACAGACATGCATTGTAATTGTTTTCCATTTTAAAAAAAAATATCATGACGTTCTAACACGTTAAAAAAGTAGAAAGATTGTTATATATTCTTGCAAATAACTGGATACTTAATCAGGCAAAATGCAAGTGCGCGCGCTAGAGAGAGAGAGAGAGAGAGGAGAACCCACTTATTATAAACTTTGCCTGAATTACCCGTATGTTGTTTATGTTGTTATTAAAACAAGGAAGAGCCAAGATTACATGTTACATGAATTAACATGACACGAGATTGATGTAAGTCGTCATTCTTCTACTTGGTGACAAACCTCATAACCTTATTTAAATGATTTAACCCGTATTTGTAAATATTGTCTTCAATGTTTATGTACGTATTGGGGGAGGTACAATCCTGCTTTTGACTAGTTTTACCTTACTGTTGAGAGTAAGTGTACGTGTGTATGTATGTATGTATGTATGTATGTAAGTATGTGTGTGTGTATATATATATATAGCATATATATATATATATATATATATATATATATATATATATATATATATATATATATAATAACAAATGGAGAGAACCAAGGTATTGAGTGCTTCAATATCAATCCTTCCGTGGATCAAAATGGGCACATGTAAATACACGTGTCTTTATTGATTATTTCACAAATATGATCAGTATTGCTAATCAATGCATGAAACGTTCTTGGTTCTGGTACCATCCGGGTCATCGATATAAAAAAATACTGGAAGAATTTGTCTAAGGCTCGATATATCGACTCTTAGAACGCAACGTTTACTTATGATACATAAAAAAACATACAATTTTCCATCAAACCAGTTGATGTTCCCGATACCGGATGTAGCCACACCGATGTAGACGATAGCAGACCCTTCACAATGTATCGGTAAACAATATCTTAGTAGTCAACAGATATAAATCTGCAATGTGCAGAACAAAGGGTTGATCCCATCTCTCATATAATCAGCTAACACCTTGATTATCGACAAAACCAACATAATGAATTTCAAATAATTATGAAGAACTTTATTTTCACCCTAGAGTACTCCCAAAAAAAACAAAAACGGATAGGGCAGATGTTTCGAGGTTTTCATCTACAATTATTAATAATTTCTGTCTTAATTCAGTCTGTCTGACTTAAAACAAAATCAGAGAACCTGCCCTCTAATCAAACCGTCATTTCCATACAATATTTTTTTTCTCAAACATTCTGCATTATGTACCCGGTACCTCCGTGAACCTACTCCTGCGGATTTCCCTTTGTTTACTAAAGGACGACACCAATATTATAATCATGCTTATTGTTGTTGTTTTTGGTTAACGCCAACGACCATACATGAGTATAACAGATGCAGGAAGTACACTGGAACACCCTTTGTAAGGACCACCGACTTAGGTGAAGCAACTGGCAAGCTTTCTCACATATTCACATAAGCCGAGCACGAGACTCGAACCCATACGGACAGAGGTGAGATGACAGTGATAAGTAAAGGCGAGCTCTTTAGACCACTCGGCCAACAGGGAACCCCAAAATACCATTTAAACATATAAACAAGTTTATGTCGATGATATAGTATGGTTGGTTTCTGTACATAACTAAACGTTCGGTGGGTACTAGCAGCGTATAATATATGCTAAAAGTCATTTTCATTATGCTACACAGAAACTAATAGTGTAGGAGTGTAATATGGGAACTCAAACATAATTTCAAGTGTCTAATCTAACTTTAAATTTTATCTGTGCCAACATATCGTTGTCTGCTCAAAGGAAGACATTGTAACAGTTTTGTTGAAAATATTTTACAAAGTCGAACAGCCTCTTAGGTGGTATTTTTCAAATACTGCACTCTACGTGGGTTTTTTTTTTTTTTTTTTAAATAAAAGCAAAAATATAATGAAATCGGACTTGAATATTTGTTTGATACAAAAATATAGTCAATCCTGCTTTAAATGTCAAATCTGTTACAATGATTTAAGGGCTATTGGCTTATCACAATTCAGATGGGGGCCCCGAGTGGCCGAGTTGTCTAAAGCGCCAACCGTCACGGATCACTGCCATCTCACCTCTGTCTGCGTGGGTTCGAGTCTCGGGCTCGGCCAATGTGGGTATGTGAGAAAGCTTGCCGGTAGCTTCTTGTGGGTCTGTGGTTCTTTCCGGGGTTTTCCTGGTTATTCCTCCATCAGTAATACTGGCCGCCATGTATAGCCTATCTTGTGCTGAACAATGGCGTTAAACCCTATAACAACAACAACAATTCAGATGGCACTCGGATTATTAACAAATGGCTAAAAAAAATTAAGGTAATAGTGATATTCATTTGTTTGAATAAAGTATCATGCAAACATTTAGCAGTGAGTGTGTGAAACAATAACTTATTTATTTTAATCCCATAACTTTTTGTCCACAGACTTTGAAGCAGTATACATTATTATGAAGTGAAACTGAAATGCTGCTGGCACTTATGAGTAATCCACTGAATGGCAATGAGAAGTGTATTTTGTATTAAACGTTGGGAAATTCAACACGAGCTGCTTTTATGCACATACTGGTTACAAATATAACGAATTCTAGTCAGTCCTAAACAACTTTGACAGTAGTCCCTAAAAAGAGATTGGAATGTCTGTATCGGCCATAAGCATAATTTTATGGAGACATTAACACAATTTTCTCCATGTATTTTAGTAATTGTCATGACTATATGGTCGTAAAATAAGTAGCAGAAAGAAGCGAAACCAAGATGTTTTGCAAAATTCAACAAACAATTTATTCACTAGAATACAAAGTTAAAATTCAAAAGACACTTGCAGTATTGTGAATTAAATCCCAAATAATACTAAATGTTCTATAACAAGTCCAAAAGCATACGATGTTCTGACTGAATTCCAATAATTTTGAAGGTACTAATGTACGAATAGTTTTAATGTATCACAATGATATAATCCAGAATGTCTTTGAATGAATTCTCGATAATTCCAAAGTAGTGTTTTCCAAAACGTCAATGAGTGCTTTCTGATTTTACAGAATAATTTAAACTAATGATTCCGATCAAATTATATCGGAACACAACTAAAGACACTGATTATAGATCCCCAAAGACTGATATGAAGCTAACGTGGATACGTGAGAAGGCCTGCCAGCAGTTTCTCGTGGGTCGGTAGTTCTTCCCGGAGTTTTCCAGGGTTCTTCCTCCACCAGTTACACTGGCCGCCATGAATAGCCTATCTTGTGCTGAAAAATTGCGTTAAACCCTATAACAACAACAACAGATATAAAACTGGAATTAAAACTTTGTTTACAAATCCTATATAGATTAATTTCACTTGACCTAAGATACAGCAGAATTTCCCAGAGAAAAACCGAGGTCTAGAACTCAAATGCAAGATGACATATTTTTTAAAAATATGACAAAAGTCAGGTAGGTCAAAACTCTAGCCTCAATCACAAAGGTTAAGCATACAATATAAATTAAATATACATTAGATAATAATGACAATTTTTGTTTCCAAACATGTTATGTATTTTGAACTTGCATTGTTTGTTAGTTCTTTATTTATTATATGTAAAATTGTATCTTGTAGCTGACCTTGTCCAAAATCAAATTCATTTTGTACCTGTCTAAAAATCATTTATGTTTTAATTATAATTCTGTAAACAGCTAAGACGTATCTAATATTTTCTCTATGAGCATGTGTTTAGTATCAGGATCATTATCAACAGAAGAAAACATATTTATGTTGGTCCGAGTCAAGGACATTATGTTTACCATGTTCTTTACTATAATTTTAGTAACAGAATCTTCAAGAATGAAATTTTCCTTTAGGTATTAGATTTTATTTTATAGAAAATGCTACTTTTGACCTAGGTCAGGTGGGAATATAAAATCTTGTTTATTGGAAAAATTATTTATTCGTGCTTAAGATCTTGAAACGGAATCATTGTTGTTTTCAGTGTCTGACTTGGGCTGAAATTATTAAATTCAAATAATTTTTCTTTGGAAATGCAAAGTGCTTTATATAATATTATTGGAAAAGACAATAACTGGGAATATATATTCAATTCAAACGAGAAAACCTTGGATTATCTTATTCTGATTCAACAAAAGATTGTTGGCACATCCCCACTTTACATGTCACTACAGGCACATCAACACCTTCAGCGTTGGAAATTGTTTAGAATACCACTAAAGTTCATTAGGTGTGTGTGTGTGTGTGATTTAGATTTTTTAACGTAGCTTTAACAATTTTTCAGTTATATCGCTACGATGTCTGCAGTGTGACAGTTTATAGTGGTATTTAGCACTGGGGCATCATGCCGCAGACATGAAGCATGATGTCCCACCCAGTCACATTATCCTGACACCAGGTCAACCAGTCCTAACATTAACCTCTTAATGCTGAGCGCCAAGCGAGGCAGCTGTAAGTACCATTTTTGAAAGTCTTTCGTATAACTCGGCCGGGGTTCGAAGCCGCGACCTCCCGCATCCGAGGCGGACGCTCTACCACAAGGCCACCGGAGCGGTGCATTCATTAGGACTTGTGCTAGTAATTCTATCATTATTTGGGACTAAATTCGCAATACCATACGTTCTTTTACCTTTTCACTTTGTACTTAGAGAAATATATTATCTGTTGAATTTTACAAAAATTGGTAGTTTTCTCTTTTCTGTTACTTAAGACCATAGAGTCGTAACAAACATTACTATGAACCCCGAAATAAACAGTCATTGCATACATGTAAGATTTATTTATGACAAGTAGCAAACGGCAAGTACTCTTCGTTATCTCTAGATGTGTATTAAGATCAACGGAATGATAATACCCTAAGATATAAACTTTGGTGAATTGATATTTAGAGAACTACATACTGTGAACGAAGAGAGGAGAAGATGTAAAATGTAAACAAGCAAATAAGTCATTTTATAATATGTGTTTCATGAATGTTTTTGGAAATGTCTTCGCTTTTATCAGTACCGACCACAACTGTACTTTCAATATGGAAATTTTGATAGTCATCGGGTTACAAGCATACGTGTAATATGACTGTCACCAAGAGATTGGGTTCACTGCAAGGAACTGCATGGTAGCTCCCATTACAGAACATCGTGGTATTTGCCAAGTGCACAAGACCCATTGTATATTTAAAAACGTGGTACTCGTTGCATGTTGCTTAGTCTTTGTGCAGCAGTTCAGTAGCATTTCAATGCCATTGTCTATATTGCGTGTATAATACGAGCTCAAATTGCCTATTTTAACAGTTATCTTCAGTTAATAACTATTCACTGATTACGTACTATGCGTAATATTTGGCTATACAACACCCACCCTGTTAGGCATATTCGCATTACCAAGAGCTCATAACGAGGTATGTGCCAATAAACCGGTTTGCAGATTGCCTTGCACGTAATAACTTTAATAACAGCATGTTGCAGTTGACACCATTTTCGCGTGTTTATTGGGTCCAAATATATACATGATTTTATGTTTACTCAGTCAACCACGGAAAATTAAAATTACAAGTAATGAGGTATCAGTAAGTACGAACCAATCCTAGTTTCAGTTCCGGTATGTACATATATTCAGTATCTCGAATATTCTGTCAGAAGTCACGGTGAACAATGGTTTCAGTTAGATTTTTTTTTCTTTCCTCCTTCCTTTCAGTCTGTATTTCTTTGAATCCTTTTCCCAAAATCAGGCCCTGTCAACCTCTCTACTGTCTGGACAAAGCACTTTACTCGGATTACCTCGGCTTAATTTGAACTTTAAACAAGCGGTCTTTCAGTCTTATCTTTTTCCTTACTGTATTTTCTCACTGACACACCAAGATGAAAAATACATAAAAGAAAATGCATTCATCTTTTTAACAACTTTTTGCACGCCTATCGGCAGTATCTGCAAATAAACCAGAAAGAATAAAATCCTCAGTTTGGAAAGAGCAGATTTACTAGTACGAAGTACAGGTCAGAAAGAATGTACTTACATGTTTTAGGTGAGGCACAGCAATACGTATCGAGTGTTGTCAAGCTGGGAATTACGTGTATCAACGATAACTAGTGCTGTGTGTGTTAAATCGTTATGAGCCAAGGTCATTCCTTTGTTCGGTCTCGAATTTTCCTGATCATGTGATACGTATTGAATAATGCTCAACAACTGTTCTCTACCGGCTACACCAACGGTAACATACGTCGCCCACTTACAAAAATCAAATGTATATGTAATGCACAAATAATGAATGACGATACGTCATCAGATCAGAGCTGATATGACGGAGCACTAAAACATTCTAATCTTTAGTCTGGCTGCGGTCCATTGTGAATAGTAACCCACCCCTGGTCTTGGAAACTATTTAACTAACACAGTTACTATCTAGCTGATGATTATTTAATCCGTTTAAAACATTTTAATTGCAAACAAAACACTCTTTCGTCACTGTAAAATGTTTTATTCTGGAAAAATAGTCGTCAACGGCGAGTGCAGTGTTAAAGAAATGCTATTTTTAGCAGGCGGCGCATGGCGTGACGTGGCGCATGGTGTGACGCGAATTCTCGCCCAGGTAAAAATAAAAGTCGGTACATCAACACTGTACACAACGTGGAAGATACCAACCTTTATAAACAGTAAAATTAAAATAATGGGGACCAAATTACAGTGAGAAATTTTTCAGAATCACAAAAATGTAATGTTGTAAAGCAGAATTGTCTTTCTCTAAATTATATTTAATTTATTACAAAAATAATGTAATCTGTATAGAAAATGATTTTGTAATATTTTCTTTTTAAAAATCATAATCAGACATCGTTTAAAATCTCAGTGTTTTGACTACATTTAAAAAGCAATTAAATACATATTATTATTATTATTATTATTATTATTATTATTATTATTAAAAACAGAAAGCACTATATGCATATGCATGCAGAATAAATAATAATTAAAATATACCAGATAAATCATGAATGCAAATAATAATAGAAATAATATTGTAAAATAATGGTTGATATGTTTTGATCATAACTTAAAAAATAAGAACTTTAATCCGATTTTGAAATAAATTATTTTAATATTTATGATTTATATGTTTATATAAAACTTTACGGAAAAGGGAAAATACATTGACAAACCCACCCACCCCCCACCCCACCCCCCACCCCCGGGTTAGTCTACGAACAATGGGAATTTAACATGGGCAATATTGGCTCTGTATAAGGACAAGGGAAAGTTGTGTCTGTATAGGGACAATAGGAATGAATAGGTGGGGTGACGTCACGGTAATGGACATTGCAACAACGTTGCAAGTGGCGAACCTCAATCGGGCCAAACAGTGACAGCGGAAAAAAAAGGTATAACGCTTGGCTGGGCGGGACATGTAAGTTTATGGGTGGGACATATCACTGGATAGACATAAACAAAGAAACAAACAAACAAAGACACAAACATGGCAAGAGAGCAAATCTTCTCGAGGCAATGGAGTGGCCCTGAAAAGGGCCTTTGGTTTTCTTGTTAACACCATTCAGTTAACATAGAGTGCATCTCACGGATCTTATTCTCTTCCTCAAACTTCGTCTGACCTCTGGACCGTAGATTACGACTCTCTTCATACAGCCTTGTCTCTCCACATGGATCCTTCGTTTCCAAAGGGCTGAATCAGTCATCTAGGTGATAGCCCATTATGATCTGACATACATGGAATAGTCCGGGTTGTACAGCATCGACGATAGGAGGGTATACGATTCTACTCTACCATATCTTGTGACGAAAACAGGTGAAGGGAGAGAGAGAGAGAGAGAGAGAGAGAGAGAGAGAGAGAGAGAGAGAGAGAGAGAGAGACTCTTGGATTATAGTGGCGTTCGCTCCAATTGAGCATGTGCCACTGGTTAATTCCTGCACCGTAGGATAATAATTATTCCTGGGGAAAGGAATTAGAGCCACTTTTCCCAGGCTTTAATGCACTCAAAGAGTGCTGTTAATTTTAGCCGTCAGGTCGCGAAACAATAAGTTCCAAGCGACCTGAATGGTAGGCTTTCATGAGTGGGATTCGAACCAGCACACACTCATGTTTTTTTTTTTTTTCTTCAGTCTTTTGCGCTATGGAGTGAGTGGGAGTAGTACCGTCACTCATTCACCTATTTAGTCTGCTTGATGATATTATTTGTGCGCGCATTGCACGCTTGCTTGGATGGTTGGTGTCCGGTCGAGGAGAGGGAAGAAGATGACCAGGAGAAGAGGCGCCAAGCCACAGTGCGGTGTCCGTTGTTTCCAGTGTATCTGTTGGCCTAAATTTTGGCGTCTTGCTTGAATTTTGAGATTTTGAAGAAAAAAAATTTGGTTTAAACTGTGCTGTTTTGTTTTTTCGTTAGGAACCTCAGATGGCATCCATATTCTGTTACAATTATTTTAATATTTGTCGCCTTGTGCGACTGGCCCTGATGGTCCTGGGCTTAGACCACCTTATATTTGCTATTTATTTTCGGGTCTTACAGGGTGTGCTATTTATTAAGGGACTGTTGGTCCTGTGGTGTTCTGGCCTGTGAGAGTTTGGGACCAAATGCCTGCCTAGATCAGGTTTGTTTGTTTGCCGCCTTATGCAGCGGGGCCTGATGGTCATTGGACTCTTGACCACCTTATATTGGTTATTTGGGGCCCTATTTGTTCGTCGATCTAGTTTAGTTCATTTCATGTTACTGGCCCTGATGGTCCTGGTGTTTGGACCACCAGTAGAAATTTCACATAAACATCTATTTCAAGACCTAGGTACTAAAGATTCAAACTTAAAAAGTGTAATCAACCTATATGAGTGGGAAATAGCCCTAGGATCCAAAAAAGAAACATCCCATGGTAAAGATCAACTTGGATGTATTATATACAAAATCCTTCCGGACAACTTCATGTTAATCCTTATAACCCTGCTAAATAGAATTTGGGATAGTGGGAAATTACCGGATAACTGGAAGCAAGTCATCATAGTGCCAATCCCTAAACCGGTGAACCGCGGTTATTTATAGTGGAAGAGCAGATCGAAACGGGTTGAATTCTTGCACCAATCCTAACACACGTTACAAAATTCAGTCACTTCGCGGAGTCTGTCTTCCAATCCGAAGAGAGCTGTCTGTGACGTCACATTCTCTATATAGATGCGCTAGCGTCTCTGAGCAGTGAATCAATGCAACAGAGCTAGAACATGACGGAAACTAAGAAGATGATGAATTGGGGTGCACCGGCAATGGGGGCGAGAAGTGATGGTATAGCAGCGGCTACCAAAGAAGACACGATCATGCTTCCAGAAAAGACCGATTTTAATTGGGATTTAGCGGACTTTCTCTCTTCTACACAAGAATTTGTTCCGGTATCAGCACCTTCGCCACCTTCTCCTTCCTTAATACACGTCGAGAATTATAAACAGAGACAGAAAGAAGAATTTGAGAAAGTTTTGCAAGAGCAGAAAGAAGCAGAACAAGCTTTTCTCCTTCAACAGCAACAGCGAGAAGAACAAGAGGCAAGAAGAAAACGACAGGAAAAAGAAGAAGCAGAGAAGAAACAAGGTCTAGGCGAAAATGAGGACGGTGAAAGTCAAACGGTGACGGTACTATTAGACATTTTGGCAGAGTTAAGGAGTCGGAAACAAATGTATCAGACTTCTTTATTATGACCCAAGAGAAAAAGACATTCTGGAGCCAAATAGCCCAACCCTGTTCACACACCTACTACGCCTGAGATACCAGCCCTAGTGATTTCTACCAAATCATCGACAGGAGCAGGTCCAGAAGTAGGCCTTGGCCGTGACAACGGGATAAGGCAGTTAAAGCTCATTACTTCCCGTTCCTGAGTTTGTTTTAAAAAAAAAAAACACCCAACGGTCTTTTTAGGGCCACCCACTTCTCTCGAAAAGAGATAGCATTCATTTTTCCAAAATCAATGAAAACTCAAAATCCCTTTATTCCCATGATGTACGTGTGTGGGTGCGTGAGTGTAGGTCCTTATTCTAAATAATCAAAACGAAGAGACACTTACGTTTTTCTTTCTGTTATATTCTGATACAAATGTACAATCTGATTCACAACAGAACACTTTAAAAAGTTCATTAGCATCTTCTTTGTCTCCTTTTTATGAATTTCTTCACTGTCACAGGTCTTTCCTCCTCTTCTTCCTCACTTTCTTCTCGTCTTCTTTTCTTCTCTTTCTTGACGTGTCTGGGTTCTTTCTTTTTGGAGGGTACATCTTCTTCCTGTTCGGAATCCCTCTCTTCCTCCTGTTATTTCTTAGCGCAGTCTGAAGACCAGTGTCCTTTCTCTTAACAATGATAACAGGTATCTTGACTTTTGTTTCTTTTGACACCTGTCTCGCTTTTTTCACAGTCTGCACACTCTGAAGACCAATGTCCTTTCTTCTGACAGATGTAGCTAATATATTGACTTTTATCTCGAAAGGAGGGGGGGTAGTCCGTCGGCTTGTCTGAAGAAAACCTTCGTATGACACCTCGCAAAGCTCTGATCAGAAGTTCGATCTGTATTGGCTCTTCCATCTTTCTCTTCGGATTGAGAGTGAAATGAATACTTTCAGGGAAGAAACTGGCCCTTTATACAGGCAAGACACTGGTCTGACATTGATATATAGGCAACCATGGCGTTTAAAATGTTCCCATTTCAGATTTAAGATCAAACGATCGCATCATTTCATGAAGAAAGGAGAAGAAAGTAAGAGGCAGAAACGTGACCTTTCGCCTCGCACAGTAGCTGAAGTCATGGCTCAGATTCATGCCAGCGATTTCGAAGATGACATAAGTGAGCCAGAATCCAGACCAAGAGAGTTTACACCAAATCAAAGTCCACCACCACCAGTAAACCCTGAAAAATGTTACCACATTCGAGAGACGGACGAACGCTCCTCTAGAAATTTAGAACCACAGCCTACACGTACACGGTGAAGTTTAAAGATTTTAAAGTCCGTAGTACCGTTGAAGAATGCAGAAGAGTTCATCACCAATGTGGGGGATTCTTTATTAAACGAAATCAAACAGCAATGTCAAGCCAAAGAAGACGATCGCTTGACACTTTCCATTTATCAGGACAGTCTGAAGTCCCCCGTTTGGATCGAGTTTAGCAGACCATCAGAATTGACACCTTCCGAAGTCATCGACAAGATTCAACACGTACAACAATCGAACGACAAATTTCACGTCACCGATGGAATGGCGACGCTGTACATGGCCCACGTTTCTCTTCCGCAAGGGACCGTACGCAAAAAGGTGTTATTGGTGCACAACTTTCGCAGCACCAAAAAGAGCCTCGTCCGAATTAACAACCATGAAGACCAGATGTGTTTAGTCAGGGCCATCGTGGTGGGACGAACGTATGCCAGCCAGAACGACACGGCAGAATGGAAAAGAGCGAGGCAAACTATTCAAAAATCGAACCGAGCCAAACAACAAAGAGAAGCAGAACTCCTGTTACAGCAAGCGGGGATATCCAAAGACACACCCTGTGGCATTCCTGAAATGCAAAAATTGCAAGACGTCTTGGCTCCAAGCTACATCTTGAAAATACATCCTCAAGAAGTGAGCGGACCTCTGTTGTTTCGAGGCTAAAATTTCAAGGACGGGAAATACATTCACGTCTATCATCACTATGAACATTTCGAAGAAATTACTAGTATCACCGGCTTCTTGGGATACAGTTATTACTGTGAGAAATGTGACTATGGCTATAACAATCGAGAGCAACACAAACATTGTGGATCGAAATGTAAGGGATGTTTAGCCTCTAAACCCTGCCTTAACGAAGGACAACAACGGGTGCATTGCTCAGCTTGTCAGCGCACTTTTGTCATCCATACCTGTTACCAACAACATTTGAAGACGCAAGGTTCACCCTACTTGTGGGCAAGGCATACGTATCAAGAAACGATGTCACATTTGTCGCCAAATTGTTGAAAATACTATTCCAGACATGAAGAGGAAGATGACCAGAAGAAAGGCGATTTCATCTTTTTCGATTTTGAATGCTTGCAAGAGACCGGTATTTACGTTCCTAACTTCTGCGTGGCTCATCCAGTGTGCGAGAAGTGCATCCAAGAACCGATCTTTAGTCATTGCCCTCACTGCAGCAAGATTCCTGGAGGATGTGAAAAGATCTTTTTGGTACCTAACACCCAATGAATCTTAGACCCTATCGACGAAACGTGGAGTCAAGAGGACATCGAACGTTACGGAGATTATCATCGCTATGCCACGGCGATGGATCGCAGTTTCTCGGGATACGATGGGCAGTTTCTTCTCAGATACTATACGGAACAAAGCACTGAAGGTCCCAAAGTGACTGTGAACGGAGCCAAAATCATTTCCATGCAAGTGGGACATGTGCAGTTTAAAAATTCGATGAGTTACTTGGCCGTGCCTTTGAGCCGAATGCCTAAAACATTTGGATTGACAGAAATGGCCAAAGGCTATTTTCCGCACTGTTTTAGTTTCACTGTTTCAGTACCGAAGCCAATCAACACGCCGTTCTTCACCATTTGCCTGATGCTCTCTACTACGACCCTGACAACATGCGCACCGAACAACGAGAAGCTTTCTAAGCTTGGCACCACTCTCACGCCTCGGATCCCTTGACTTTCAGGAAGAAATGTTAAAATATTGTCGTTCCGACGTGGATATTTTACTGCGTTCCTGTGGAAAATTTCGAAAACTGTTCATGGAACACGGATGGATCAATCCTTTGAAAGGAGAGTGCACCACTGCCAAAGCTTGTTCCTTAGTGTACCGCCAACGATTCATGTCCGAAAACACCCCAGCTGTCATAAGTCCTCAAACGACGAGCTTTGTAAAACGTCAATACGCAGTCAAAGCCCTACGCTGGTTACATTACTTGTGCGACAAGGACGACAAATGGATCCAACATGCCCGAAACGGACCTGGCGAAAAGACCATCGGAACGTATTCGGTGGATGGCTGGGGCTTAGAAAACCCCAAGATCGTATACGAGTGTAACGGTTGCTTATTTCACGGATGTCCCATCTGCTACCCTCAACGTCGCACTAAAAATCAGTTTTTACAACGGACCATGGAAGACTTGTACCAGACCAATTGTCAGCGTTGATTGAAGTTAGAACAGCAAGGATACCAAGTGGTAGAAATGTGGGAACACGAGCACGATCACCGTTTGAAAACCGATCCCGAGTTTAAACGCATCGTGGAAAGTTACAAGCTGGTGGACTCACTGAACCCGCGGGACAGTTTATACAGAGGACGAACGAATGCCACCTGTTTGCTGTACCAAGCCGGCGAGGAGAAAGGAGAAGAAATCAAATACTTAGATTTATCCTTACGTGTGCAGATATTGTCACTTTCTCGCAGGGCACCCACATTTGCTGACGCAACACATCGACCTGGACAACATTCGACAATACGAAGGATTGATTAAGAGCAAAGTCTTACCTCCCACAGACTTGTACCATCCAGTTTTACCTCACCATTGCCAAGGAAAACTGTTGTTTCCTTTGAACCGTACTTGTGCCGAAACGTGCAAACAAGACCAACCTTGTCATTACACCCAGGAAGAATGCGCCTTGACGGGAACGTGGGTCAGCGTGGAATTGTTTAAAACTCTGGACCTGGGATACCAGCTGTTAGAAGTGTATGAAATTTACCACTTTCCCAAGACAGAAAAATACCACATGGGTGACCAAACTCAGAAAGGCATTTTCGCAGACTACGTGGAATCCTTTTGGAAACTGAAACAAGAAGCCAGCTGCTATCCTTGCTGGTGCCACTCTCTCGAAGACCAAAAAAAATTCAAAGAGAAATGCTTTGACCAGGATGGCATCACTTTAGACGACGTGGAGAAAAATGAAGAAAGGCGATTGTTTGCTAAAGTGATGTTGAATTGCTTGTGGGAAAAAATGGCACAACGACCGTGTTTACCCAAGCAGAGTATTTGACAGCACCTTCCCGCTACTTCCAGATGATTCACGACAAAAGTAAAACCATGAAACACGTGGACATAATTTGTGAGGACTTGATCTTAGTCAATTATGAAGAAGAACTGGACTTTGTAGAAGCCGACGAATTT
Organism: Megalonaias nervosa; assembly: GCA_016617855.1. Classification (NCBI taxonomy): domain Eukaryota; kingdom Metazoa; phylum Mollusca; class Bivalvia; order Unionida; family Unionidae; genus Megalonaias; species Megalonaias nervosa. Next base: position 12,123 of record JAECUM010012814.1, on the reverse strand, counting down.
GGAAATGTCATCATTGCGGCTGGCTTGACAGCCTATGCTTGCTTAAAATTGTACGAAGCTTTAGAACTGTTAGGAGATCGTGTGCAGTATTTTGACACGGACAGTTGCATCTACATCGATCGTCTGGGTCAACGTCACCTTGTCATCAAAGAAGACCGTTTACCAGACTGGACGGACGAGCACCCCATCGACAAGATTCTAAGTTTTGCTAGTGGCGGTCCCAAAAATTACGGTTACGAATACCGGGACCAACAAGGAGAAGTGCACATGGAGTGTAAAGTGAAAGGATTGACTCTCAATTATCGCACCAGTCAGGTGGTGAACTTTGAGGTATTGAAAGAAGCCTTGCAATCTGGCGAGGATCGAGATTTTAGAGTGACCTACGAATCTCACAATATTGGACGTTTAGCCACACACCAAATTGTCAGCCGATCCAGCATATAAAAAGGGACAACGTCCAAGACCGATAGTTCATTGTGACTACCATTGCCAAGCGAGAAAGATTAATCCCAACAAACAGACAACACCATACCAGTTCGGTTATTCTCAAGTGGAATGCGATGCTTGCTGTGCCTTGCGACTGCAGGGATGCCGTACGCTGTGACCTCAGTGAGTCAGTACCACATGATGGGAACTCTGCTATGAGTACTAATTCCATACCTATCATGGAAAGTGAGGCTGTGCGTGTCAAACCTGACGAATGTGAAAGCGATGCCACTTGTTATCGTGGACTCTTTACTGGTTTTCATAGTCAACGACTACCACCCTACAGATGTCACCCAACCCTGAGCAAACTAATGCGGATTTCACCGCACCCTCATCGAAATGAACCAGTGAAAGAAGAATATTCCTTCCCTGTGCGTTTGCCTCAGTACTGTGACTTTGAAAGTCGATTCCAAACCTTCCGAGCAAAGTGGCCTAAATATCTGGGAGGACCTACCAGCGAAGAAGTAGCCAGAGCCAGATTCATCTACTTGGGCGAAGGTGTTAGAGTCAATTGTTTCAGTTGCGGTGTGTCACTTCACCAGTGGGAGCAGAAAGATTCCGGTTACCTGGAACATGCTCGATGGTCTCCGCACTGTCACTAGCTATCTTTAGTGGGACCCCAGTAATCTCTGGATGAATACTTTAAAAGAGAATATTCATGGTTTGCCTCTGGAGTTGAGAGAACGCATTTACTGAGAGTTAGTCACAATACAAGTCCAACGCAAGGAGCAATTGGATCCGTTACGTCATCTATGTTTGAGCCACTGGTACCTAAATGCTATAAGATGACTGATTGATGTGAAAGCGTTCCAGTGGTCAGACGTTGTTCAGCTAGACAAGGAAAGGAAGATTTTGGTTGCTACTGGTCCTACTTCTTACAGGCTAGCCATACTACACCGAATTCCTGAAGAAGAGTTGCAGGGTTACCAAAATCTTTTACACGGACTAATCTTGTTTTAAGAGGTAACGTCTGTGCAACGTGTGGCGTGCGAGTTAGTGACTAAATATTTTGGATTCGGTACCGAAGAACGACCACTTCTGTGTAAAAAGTACATTTATTACATCCGATAAAAAGAAGTATAAAACTGTCTACCATGCCACGACCTTTATTAGTTACGATACAACGATTGCCATGGAAAGAAATCAATGACAGTATTCAGACTGTGGAAGATTACCAACACTTATTACGAGAACTGTGTCCATTGAATTGGGGTCGACGTGTGGTGTGTGTTTTAGTGACTTGCATCCTGGGATTTCGTTTACCAACCTATTCCTTGTGAACTCTTTACGATCTGTACTGTAAGGTACCACCAAAAACACGATGGTGTCTCCTTTAAACGAGCACGAGAAAAACTCGTTCTGTTAAAAGCGTTGCGTTTTCATCTGCAAACTTTTCGACCTCTGTTTGAAGAAAAGTTTCATTGTGAAATTTTAGCCACTCCGGATGCTTATGAAGATGTGTGTATAGTTTGTAACTACACTCTCACTGGAAAGATGTACGTAACTGGAAAAGTTTGGGCTTCGAGGCGTGGACAAAAGAAGTGGCTTAAATTGCCCAAGATTTGTGTTATGCATTCAAAGGAAAACGTGAACTTAAAGTGTCCATTGAAAAAGGTAACTTTTAAACCTGTGTTAGTCACAGTACCAGAAGAAGAAAAACCCGACTCCGAGGACAACCACTCCATTCAGGACAGGACCAACATTGACATGGACATCCCCGAAAGGCCATTCCGGGAGGACCCCTGTGTGACTGTGCCAAGTGTAGAGTCTCTAAGAACGTTACATACCGTCCCTAGGACACCACGCCTTCGTCACCTAAAATGTTGTACAGTGACTTGTTTATATTCCACTTTGATCATTTTGATTTGTATTTTATCCATGTACAGTAACATTTTGGCTTTTATGTACTTTTGTCTTTCGTGTTCCATTTTAAAAATGTTTTTTTGCAGCAAACGTGTCCTTCAAAAAGTATAAAAGCTCTTGTCTTGTCTGTCTTTGTCTCAAAAGTGACATTCCCTGCACTTTGGCTACCTCTGCTGTCTCTGCTCCCTCTTCCTCCACTTTCAAAGTCATCGAGGAAAACTTCGATCGTGCCAGTTGGGAGGCCTTGTATCTTCGCCATCCCTTTAACTTGTTAATTGCTGGACCGAGCGGTTCAGGCAAAACCGAATTTGTCAAACGTTTGATCGAACATAAACATCATTTGATCGATCGTCCACCTCAACGTATCGTGTGGTGTTACAAAGAGTGGCAATCGGCGTACAGCCTCCTGCCAGAAAGTCAAGGCGATTCCATCGTCTGTGTGGAAGTCATTCCTCGCGAAGACAACGGGATCGTGTCTGACCCCAGTCAAACCTATCTGGTGATCTTTGACGACATGTAGGGAGAAGAAGAAGAAGAAATTAAAACTGTGGTTTACGAGTAAAGGGCATCATCATAATGCCAGTGTCATTTACATCACCCAAAATTTGTTTCAACAAAGTAAAACCCTTCGCACCATCAGTCTCAATGCTCGTTACGTGGTCTTGTTTAAAAGCCCCAGAGAAAAATCCCAAGTGCAAGTTATAGCCAAACAGTTTGGAACACCTTGGCTGACACATGCGTACGACGATGACACTCAAACCCCACACGCTTGTCGAGTACACGTCCCCGTCGACTTAACAACTACAAAAAAGATCTATACAAACCTCTGGCACTTTTGGTCTGTCTCACACAGCGTCAATATGACGTCCCTTCAGTCTCATCTTCCCGTCAAATTGACTCGTGCCTTGTACGGTATCAGTCGAGAAAACAAATCCACAAATACGTGCTCGTGTCTTAGAAGCGAGTCTCAGAAAAGTCTTACGATGGTTTACGGTAACAGCACGTCAATTACTGTAAGGCATCATTCACATACCACATCAAGCCAAACACTTTTTTGAGAGAACAAAGTAGCCTTGACGAAACTGGCAGATCACCGCATCGACACTCAAACCAAAAAGCAAATCATTTTGAAACCTGGAGGTAGCGGTTCTCTTGGAGGTATCATCATTTGCTCCCTCTTAAAATGGGATCCCAATGCCCCCAAAGTTCTCCCCAAGAAAAAACCAGTCCCCGGCCGAAAGGAACCCAGAAGAAGAAGACAAAGAGCAGTGGTGTCAAGACCAGGTCACAACCACAGAAAAAGAAAAGTCCCCAGAAAAAGAAAAGCCCCCAGAAAAGAGCTTCTACCCGCAAGAGAGGCACTTTGGCCAGGGCGCAACCTTACATCCCTAAACCACGACATGCAGCGACGGTGACCGCGTCTTTAGTAGCCTCAGGGTCTTAAACTTCTCCGTTGCTGGTGATGCCAGCCAAGCCCAATTTGACACCCGTTCTTCCTGATTTGACGAAACAATGGAAACCCGTGTCTCCAGTGGTGACACCCTCCTCCGTTTTACCTGCAGTGGCAGCTGCTCACAAAGTCCCTGCCCTCAAAATGAAAGTCCAAGAGAGATCGGCATGTTGCACGGTTTACTGGATTTGCGAACCCCTCCACGACGCGTGATGCCTGTCATCATGTTGATACGACGTAAAGACAATCAGTGGCGACGCATTCCAGTATAAAAAGACCTGGACAAACGATGGGGAACAGTGTTTTTGTGCTCCTGCACGCCCAAAGATGTCCCCTAAAAGAAGTTACACCCCCACCATCGTCGTTCTCCTGTCCAAAAAGGAAAAGTAAAACGAAAAGGACAGTCTCGTCTTCCGAAAAACGCTTAGCCAAGCATCGACGTCTACCCCTGAAAAGACCCCATCGGCCAAAGAAAAAGAGGAACAACCGAAGAGGTGGACTTTTTATGCCTATTTTGTTACCACAGATTCTCAAAAGTGTTCCTGGTCTATTACCACCAGTCAAAAAATAAGATCAAAGGACGCATGTCAAACGACGGAATTCAGTGTATTTTTGCTCCTGAACTAAAAAAGATGCCCCCTAAAAGAAGAGTACACCACTCTCTTGCCAAAGAAGGAATTAAAAGGAAAGGACTTACTCCTCGTTTAGCCAAACATTGGGACATTTTGTCCGTCCTGTCTAAATCCCCTCCACCCATGCGAAAACAACTCATTCAAACCGCCTCCAAAGACGTCATCGATACAGTTAGGGAATGTTGTCTAAATGTCATGAAAGGAACAATACCTTTGTCTAAACACCAGAAAGAATGCTTAGCCAAACATCGACACGTTCTTCGCCTATCGGTCCAAAAGAAAATACCCATCCGTCAAAAGAAAAAGATGTTGATGCTGGACCTACTGTCAAAGGAATAACGGGAGCCATGCTGAGAGGACTTCTGGGTGGAGTTTTACCGATGGGTCCAAGATAAAAAGGGTCAAGAAGATAAATGGGACCTCTGGAGTCAAAAGAACTCAGACGTGACGTTTGGAATTTGATGGAAGGACGAGAACTGGCTTTAGAGCCTTACAAACGACGGATGGAATTTCCATCGTTGGCAAGAACAACGGACCCCGCATTTACCTCCCAATCCTCATTTGACCGAGATGTCTTAGTTGCAACACGAATTGCAATCGTTGATGGTTCGCAGCGATTTGTCAGAAACGGAAAAATCTCAACAGTACGATCAACTGTTCCAACGACTTCAACTCTTTCACCAGAAAGCTTTAGACGAAACAGCTCCACTGACTGAATGATTTTAAGGCCCTGATGAAAAATCCATCACCACCCCACGCCCACCGGTTAAGACACACGCAGCCCCACGGATGCGTGAGAAAGAAGAGGCACGCGAAGTCTTTCAAACACCGTCTGCAGTTCCCATCCCTAGGAAGATTTCCGCGTCTTTGTTGAACCCTTCCCCCCACACCCCACGAGAAGAACTTAAAGCTTGGGTTAAAAAGATGATGTCCACTCCTCCTTCGACAGAAGTCAAAAAGAAAGAAGGTAAACCAGAAGTGAGAAAAAAAAAAGAAGACAAAACCCATACCATTACCACCACCACCATTACCCTCGACTTCTACTCCCGTGGCACATTGGACACGTAAAGCCATTTCCATACTACTACCTCGCTCCATTCAGAATAGCATCCGTGACCTATTGAAAAAGAAAAAAGTCCTGATGGAGAACGCGTTAGCCAGCATTTACTACGATCCATCCCATCCTGCAGGTTACGGAGTTCAGAAATTGTATCACGCTGCCAAAACCCGACTGAAAAGTTTCCGTTTACCTCAAGTGCAACGATGGTTAGAAGAACAAGCCACGCACACCCTTCCACAAACCCATTCGACGAAAATTTTCCAGAAGCCGCACCCAAGTGGAGGGCATCGATCATCAATGGCAAGCCGATTTAGTCGATGTCTCTCATTTGGCCACCTAAAATAGTGGCTACAAATATTTGTTTTGTGTCATCGACGTCTTTTCCAAATTTACCCGGGACGTGCCATTGACTTCCAAATCGAGCACTGAGTTAGTGCGAACCTAAAACTGGTGTTGAAACAAAGTGGTCATCACCCTCTTCGATGGCAAACCGACAAAGGCACAGAATTTCTGAACCAAGCTTTCCAAAAAGAATCGAAGAAATCAGACATTCATTCTTCCACCATCAAGAATCCCGAAACCAAATCCAGCCGTTTTCAACGCACCTTGAAAGAACGCATGTGAAGATATTTTACGCATCAAGTACATCGACGTCTTACCTCACCTAGTCCAAGCGTACAACCAATCTTAGCATCGGAGCATCGGATGTGCCCCACAAGAAGTGACTCCCGACAACGAAGTGACCGTCTTCGAGCGCCTGTTTGGTACGTCCCCGACTGTGACTGCCCCTAAGAAAGGTGGAGTGTTGACGACGGGAGATTGGGCGCGCACTGGCAAAACCAAACGCACTTTCGACAAAGGTTACTTACCCAACTGGACCACCGAATTGTTTCGTGTTACTGGACGATTGCGTCGCCGTCATCCTGCTGTCTATAAATTTAAAGACGTCAACGGAGAAGTGTTAAAAGGAACGTTTTACTTGCCTCAGTTACAAGGTGTGACCAACAAAGAAGACAAAGTGTACGACATCGAAAGCATTCTCAATCGATGAACCCGTAAAGTGGAAAAACGACGTGTCAAAGAAGTCAAAGTACGTTGGAAAGGATATCCTCCCAGTTTTGATTCTTGGATCGACGCTTCGCAAGTCATCGACTATATAAAGAAGTGACCATCATGCAGTTCAACACAGCCTCAACCAACACTACAGCAGTGACCACTCCTTCACCCAGTTCTTCTGTGCAAGATCTACAAAAGCAACCCTTGTGGGTGTGGTGTGAAGAACGTGTGCCTAAAATGCAAATCGTCTTTTTCTGCCAAATCTTTGTGGTGTATTGTGTCATCGGTGCTGCCATTGCCAATTTGAGTTTGCAACAAACTATTGTGGACCATTTTACTGAGCAGCTGAATCGGTTACCTTCCTCTCAATCCTTCCCTGAAATACTCTTCTAACGGTAACAACGGGAGCCTTGCGTCCAGCGTCAGCACCCTCCTAACAGTCACCACCCCAACAACAACAATAATCGTCTTTAGGACACTCCTCTGATCTCCATTGACCCCTAAGACAGTCGAACTCTGGAATTATGAACAATTTTACTTAACGTTATCCAGTGACCGTACCATGGATGTGTTTCCCCACAACACATTATGCTGTTTCACGGCCAAATTACCTCAGACCATCCAAATGGATCACGAAGCCCGTTGGGAAGGGGCTTTGGTGGAAATGATTCACCCTACACAAATCAAAAATATCAATGAAAATCAAAACACTTTTGATGTCGAAGTTCATGACGAGCATGTGCAATACTACTTGAATACACATGCAAAGTATCATATAAAAACACAGTACCCCCAAACTAAACAGACCACCTATCACTTGACAATTCCTTCAAGCTATTATTTTAGTGGTCAACATCTGATGAACACGATTTCTGGCACGTTCAATGCCGTGTTTGACAAAGCCTTGAAGAAAAAACCTGTCACCATCGAGTACCATAAAGTGGCTCGTCGCCTGCTGATGGAATTTAAGGAGAGCAAAGTAGTGTCCATCACAGTTTATCCTGAATTGTTTGACATTTTGTGTGGGGACGTCAAGATGCTAAAGGGTGGACCCGTACCACCCATTTACGACAACATGTCTTTTGTGTCCTATTTTCGATTCCCGGAAGAACTGAGCCAAGGATTAAATTAGATCTTTGTGTACTTCGATGTGGTGTAGTACAGCGTGGTGGGACACACCTCCCTACCGTTACTGTGTGTCATTCCTTTCAAAGTGGATTCTGTCACGTCCGCTGAGGAGGAAGGTGGAAACACCTATCACGTTCACCGCGAATTTGTACATCCTCACTATTTACCCGTCAGTAAGTCTTATTTCGACACTGTCAACATTACTGTAAAAGGAGATTTGGGACAAAATATTCCATTCACCAAAGGGAAAGTTACGGTGAAACTCCATTTTCGAAAACGATTTTCTAACGACTTGTAAGTCATGTATCCTGTGTGTGTACCGCGGAGTCGCTCGACAGCGAGGACATCGTTTAGGAGATATGCTGAAATCGGCCTTTCTTTCAGTAACTCCCGTTTTGAAACCGATGGTGGCACGAGGATTGCACGCCCTAAAAGATGCCGCTTTGACACAAAGCAAAGAATTTCTCCAAAATGTCATCATCGACAAACAAAACCCCAAAGAAGCCTTCTTGAGAGCAGGCAAAAATGTCTTGCTTCAAACAGGTAAAGTCATTTTGGGCCGACGAGAAACTCCAATAAATGCCCCAGACGCTGCCGGGTCAGACATTCCTGCTTCCCTGACACCACAGCAAGGACAAGGCAGAAAGAGAATACGACGAAGACACCCCTCCAGAGGCCTTCACACTCCCAGAGCTAGAAAGACCAAGAAAAGAAGAACCGTCCGAGACTTAGACGTTTTTGATTATTAAATCACAGAGAGAAAGAAAAACTGATGCACCGAGAGTGTTGCGTATGTTCCAAGTCGGAACTGGATCTGTTTGGCATGCCACCCACCATGATGACGATGCAAGAATCCCAAGGGGTAGAATTTCATCCCATCTCCGCTTTCTCAGATTCAGCTCCCATTGAGTTTGAAATCAAAGGACAGCCCGACGATTACATTGATCTGAATAACAGTTACTTGTACTTGAAAATCAAAGTGATCAAAACGGACGACAGTTTTCCAGATGGCAATGCCAGAGTAGCTCCCGTCAACAATTTCATGCATTCCTTTTTCAGCGAAGTGGATTTGTATTTGAATAACAAACTGGTCATCAGCAGCATGGATACTTGCCCTTACCGAGCGTGCCTGCAAAAATCTCTTGACGTACGGAAAAGAAGCCAAGAACACTCATCTAAATGCTTACGTGGTATGGAAACCTGACACAGCAGGCGAGGACGAGTTTAGCGAAATGTGGGCTTTAACGACCGTCGAAAGAAAATCCTGCAAGGACGTAGTTTAGAACTGTTGGATCGTTTGCATTTGGACATGTGATTGCAAGAAAAGCATCTGCTGAACGGGATGGAAATCCGACTTAGACTGAATCGTAGCAGTACCGCTTTCCATTTGATGGCCCATGCCAAAGTGTACAAAACCATCATCCAAGAAGCCAGACTCTACATGCGTCGTGTGGAAGTGTTACCTAAAGTGGGCAACGACATAAGTCACACTTTGAGCAGAACAACTGCCAAGTATCCGATACGACGCGTGGAAGTGAAAACTTTCACCATTGCTGCTGGACTCCGATCCAAGATCGAAGGTCATCTGTTCCAAGGACAGTTACCCAAACGTTTAATCGTTGGCATCGTCAGCAACACAGCCCTCAACAGAGCCGTCACTGCCAATCCTTTCAAGTTTAAGCACTATAGAGTGTCCAAGATCTAAGTCAGTCGCGATGACAAGACCTTGTGTACTGGATCCTTCGAACCTAACTTTGCCCAGTAGAATTACTTGAGATCGTATTTGTCCCTGTATGAAGCCACCGGACAGTTAGGGACCAACACCAGCCACAGCATTTCGTACGACTATTATGCAGGAGGCTACACTCTGTGGGCCTTTGATTTCACTCCAGACAAAGGCAACGACAAGGGATATTTCCACCCTATAATATCCGGTCAACTGCTTGTGGAACTTCAGTTTGCAGAAGCTCTAACCGAGTCGGTGAACGTCATCCTGTATGCCGAATTTAATAATACGATAGAAATCAACAGTTTAAGAGAAGTCATTCTAGACTATTAGAAGCTATGGAAGACTCTTTAAACAGTGGAGTTTCTTTGGAAATGGAATGGGAGGATAACTGGGAAACATAATCCAAAGAGAAAGACGAAGAGGACGTGGTGGTCATGTCCAGTTGGCCAGAACAAGAATAACATTTAATATCCTGTTTTGCTAAATATCTGGCAGATAAAATTACGGAATTGATCAAGAAAGATTGCTATGGATGTCAAAACGACCATTCCAGTCAAATTCAACGCGATAAATGTCTGATGATGAGTCAAGAAGAAATATTGGACGAGTATCTGAAGGATGCTTGGGGTCTCATCTCGGAAGGACAGTGTTGCATCAGTGGTATAAAGACTTTCGTGATCATTCCTGCCCTCCATTGACTGCTCTAGAGATCCGTCGCATCGAATCTCTCTTGACCCACAGTACGAAGACGAAGCGAAGAGACAATTACTTCACGGAGATTTTCAAGCAAAATGTCAGAAATGAATTGGTGACTTGTCATTTCCTTTGGAAAAAACAAAAAACAAAAATGGATACCTGGGAACTTTATTTCCTTTGAACAACAGTTCGTACACCGCTTATTAGAATCCTTTCGTGTGTGGCAAAGATGAACTTCCTCATCGTAAACCTAATGACCATCAAGCTTATGTCATCAACATGGACGACAGTCATCTCCCAGGAACCCATTGGGTAGCCGTCTACTTTCCCCACGATGCTTGTGTGGAGTATTTTGATTCGTATGGATTACCACCTTAAACAAAATCATCGACTTTATGAGAAGAAATGCCCAGACGACTCGTTTCAATAATGTGAAATTACAAGGCACAGATTCCATGGTGTGTGGACAATACTGTGTGTATTTTCTTCATCAACGCAGTCTTGGATATCCCTTAGAATATTTAGTGACTTATTTTGATCGTGACACTTCTAGAAACGATGAGAAAGTAGATCGATGGTTTTGTGACCGTTATGGATATCTCTTGTCTTTAGCTAGGAAACGTAGTGTACGTCAATGGTCCAATGACCTCCCTCAGTGGAAGTCTAGCTTGACTTCACAACATTGTCAACCTTGTCAAAAATATGTTCTTTGATATTATATGAATTGTTTTATTGCTAGTTATTGGTTGTTTGAATAAAAAATATGTTATTTTATATTATATGTATTGTTTTATTGTTAGTTGTTGGTTTTTTGTTGAATAAAAATGTTATGTTTTGAAAAGAGTTTTGGTGGATTGTTTTACAAAAACACGCCGTGAATATATGCTCTTTGACTTCTCTCTATCCCTCACCATGAGATAAACTATATAGCGTTCCTACCCCTAACAAATGTTAGGAATGTTTTCTGTCGCGTCCGCGCTTGAGCCCTGTAAATCTGGGCGGTCTCCAGTCTGACCATCCATGGTTGACTCGTCCAGCTATGAAGATGTTTTCAAGACTAGCAAAGTTGAACGAAGCCCACGTGAATTTACATTGTGTCAGGCAAAGCCTGATACCCAAGCCCGATGAGATAGAGAATGTCAGGATGTTAAAAGTGGCCCAAGACCTGATAGAAGAGGTGTTTAAAGACGAAATCAAGAAGGAGCAAGAAGAATGGATGGAGAAGTACAGACTTCAGAAACAACAGAGAGAACAGCAACAGCAGCAACAGCGGCAACAAAAGCAGGAGCCAGACAAAGGATTTGTGGACTGCCGTGTGGACACGAAGGAGTTCTTCTTCTCCTTCCTCAAAAGCAGACCCTATCCTGCAGCCAGACGGGGACGCAATCTTTGACTATAAAAGATTACCATAACTCCATCAACATAACAGCCCTTTTCAGGGCTACCTCAACAATCTAAAAAAGAGATACTAGTGAAATTACCAAACTATGTGTCTGTCTTTGTGTTTGGTAGTTAAAAAATAGAAGCGTGCCTATAAACACTTCGTTTCTCTTTCTTTGTAAGATAGTGTGTGTTTGTATGTGTGTATGTCTTTATGTGCGTTCGCGTACGTTTGTGTGTGCGTGTTTGTATGCATTTATGTGCGTTCGCGTACGTTTCTATGTGTGTGTGTGTGCTTGTATGTGTTTGTGTGCGTTCGCGTACGTTTGTATGTGTTTGTTTCTTCCCTTAACAAAAATGTATCCCTTAACAAAAAATGATTGTATGTGTGTGTGTTTGTATGTGTTTGTGTGCGTTCGCGTACGTTTGTATGTGTGTGTATTTGTACTTTTGTGTGTGTGTGTGTGTGCTTGCGCGTACGTTTATTTGTGTTTGTAGTTTTGTTTTTATGCGTGCGCGTACTTTTGTTGGTATGTGTATTCGTGTTTGTGTGCGTGCGCGTACGCGTGTGTATGTGTGTGTATTTGTGCTTGTGGGGGGGGTTGTATGTGTGTGTGTTTTATGTTTGCGCGTACGTTTGTTT
>JAECUM010012812.1:0-41846 GCA_016617855.1 Megalonaias nervosa | reverse complement strand
ATTAGATATGGAAGAGAGAGAGAGAGAGAGACAGATGCAAATGCAAAGAGAGAAGGATGAAAGGGAATTTCAAATTAGGTTAAAAGAATTAGAGCTGGCAAGTGAAAGGCACATTCCCACTTCACATACAAATTCAAGTTTTGATCTTACTAGTGCCCCCTTTCAGAGAAAGAGAAGTAGGCAAATATTTTTCTTGTTTTGAAAAAGTTGCTGAAAATTTGAAATGGCCAAGGGAGCATTGCACTCAATTATTACAATGTGTGCTTATTGGTAAAGCTAGTGATATTTACCATTTACTGTCAGTTCAGGAAAGTGCTGACTATGGTCTGGTTAAGGGTAGCATCTTAAAAGGTTATGAGTTAGTCCTTGAGGCTTATCGGCAAAAATTCAGGAACTATAAAAAAGAATCTGGACAAACTCATGTCGAGTTTGCGAGAGAAAAAGATCAGTTATTTGATAGATGGTGCTTAGCCAGGAAAGTTGATCAAGATTATGAAAGTCTCAGACAGCTTGTATTACTTGAAGAGTTCAAGAACTGTGTCCATAGTGACATTAAGACTTATCTTGATGAGCATAAGATCGAAACCTTGGAAATTTCTGCTCGTGCGGCTGAAGAGTATTTCTTAACTCATAAAGTTCCTTTTGCAGGCAAGTTTTCCACTCAGCAGTCTTCTGCTAAGAGAGTATTTCAGCCTAATACGAGCCCTTCTAAATCTCAGTCTGGCACAGCTTTTAAAAATCAAGCTTCTGATAAGCTTGATGAAACATCCTTGTCTCTTCCTACGTGTACCTATTGCAATACAAAAGACACGTTATTTCTGATTTCTTCAAAGTGAAAAATAAGCATCAGAATCAAGACAGACCTATCTCAAATGCTCTTATTTCAAAGAGATCAAGGTCACGGTCATGTATTGAAAACAATACATTTGTAAGGTCTAATAAACCCCAGTCTGATTTTTTTATGGAGACTTATGATCCGTTCATGTCGAAGGGTTCTATATCACTCTTGGCTGATTTGCCGAATCCTATCCTTATTAAAATTGTAAGGGATACAGGAGCTTCTCAGAGTCTTTTATTATCAGGTACTTTGTTTTTTTCTGAGATGTCTTCTTCTAATGAGTGTTCTTATTCAGGGAGTAGAGTTTGGCTTTGTTAATGTTCCTCTCCATTGTGTAAATTTGTCATCAGACTTAGTCTCATGACTCGTGACAGTCGGAATAGTGCCTCTTTACCAGTTCAGGGTAATCATTTATTTCTAGGAAACGATCTAGCTGGAGATAAGGTTGTGGTTAATCCACTTGTAACTGACAAGCCTTGTTTGGATCAGAACGTCGATCCTATTGAAAACGGATTCCCTGATTTATACCCAGCTTTAAAACTAAAACAATGGTTGAACCTTTGATAAAATTCTTTACTCAATTTGGCCTTCCCATATCTGTCCAATCTGATCAAGGGTCAAATTTTATGTCTGGGATTTTCCAGCAAGTTATGTATGAATTAGGCATTCAACAATTCAAATCTTCTGCCTATCACCCTGAGAGCCAAGGTACTTTAGAAAGATTTCATCAGACTTTGAAAAATATGATTCGATCATAATGTTCTGATACGGGTAAAGATTGGGATGAAGGCATTCATTTGTTATTTGCTAATCGGGAATCAGTTCAAGAATCTTTAGGATTCAGTCCCTTTGTTCCAGTTTTGGACACACTGTGCGTGGATCACTGAAGGTGTTGAAAGAGAAACTTCTTTCTAATGAAGATACTGAACGTAATATTCTCAATTATGTTTCCAACATTAAGTATAAGTTGTCAAAAGCTTGTGAGGTTGCAAGAGCGAATCTGCACTCTACTCAGTCAAAAATGAAATTAAGGTATGATAAAAACTCAAAGGAAAGGAGTTTTCAGCCTGGTGATAGAGTTTTGGCTCTTTTGCCCATTCCACAAAATCATCTTCAGGCCAGGTATTATGGTCCGGACTCGGTTGAAACGAAAGTTAATGATTTAAATTACATCATAAATACTCCTGGGAGGCGAAAACAAAAACAACTTTGCCACATTAACATGTTAAAGAAGTATATTGAGAGAGATAGCCAGGTAAATCATGCAATTAATTTAGTTCTACCTGTCCCACTCACTGAGGATTTAAGTGAGGGAATTCAATCGGACCTTATTGATTTTGGAGTGACAAATCTTCGGAATGCAGAAATTATGAATAATCTGGAACAGAAACTTTCCCATTTGCAACAAGAAGAAAGGAATGAACTTAAACAGTTATTATTTGAACATGAGCACTTATTTCCAGATGTTCCTACGAGAGCAAACAAAATTTATCATCACGTTGAAATTGTAATTTCCATACCTGTCAAACAACACCCATACAGGATGAAACCTCTCAAACAGGAATACTTGAAAAAAGAATTTAAATATTTGTTGGAGAATGATTTCATATAACCCAGCAAAAGTGAGTGGAGTTCACCATGTATACTTGTTCCGAAACCAGATAAAACTTTCCGTATGTGCACTGATTATAGGAAGGTGAACTGTGTGACTAAAACGGATTCGTTTCCATTACCAAGAATCGATGACTGCATTGATAAAATTGGAAATGCCAAGTAAGTCACCAAATTTGACATTCTGAAAGGATTTTGGCAAATTCCACTAACGGAAATGGCAAAGGAAACTTCGGTATTCGTGACTCCAGACGGACTTTATCAATATAAAGTGATGCCGTTTGGGATGAAGGGTTCGCCAAGTACCTTTCAACGTTTAATGAATATGATTACCTCTTGCCTAGATAATTGTGATGCTTACATCGATGATGTAATCATCTACAACGACACATGGGAAGAACATCTAGCAACAATTCGGAAATTCTTTGACAGACTCACTGATGCAAGTTTGGCAATAAAGTTATCCAAAAGTGAGTTCTGCCGTGCTTGTGTAACATTTCTAGGGCATATCGTGGGACATGGACAAGTTAACCTATAGATGCTAAGGTCAAGGCTATCTCTGAATTCCCTGTGCCTTTCAGTAGAAAGCAACTGATGCGATTTTTAGGTATGGATGGATACTATCGTAAGTTTTGTTCCAATGTTTCTAACAAATTTATTGAGCAAGAAAAACAAGTTTCTTTGGACTGAAAAATGTCAGGAGGCTTTGGCAAGTTGAAGGCCATACTTAAGAGTGCACCAGTTCTTACAGCTCCAAATTTCAATCAGTCATTTAAACTATCTGTTGATGCAAGTGATATTGGGGTTGGAGCAATATTAATTCAAGAAGATAGAAATGGTGTTGATCATCCAGTGTGCTATTGCTCTAAAACATTAAATAAGCACCAAAGAAATTATTGAACAATTGAGAAGGAATGCTTGGCTTTGATATTGGCATTACAACATTTTGAAGTTTACATTAGCTCAGCTCCTTCTCAGATTATTGTGTTTATTGATCACAACCTCCTTACTTTCATCAACAAGATGAAAAACAAAAATCAAAGATTATTAAGGTGGAGTTTGTTGTTACAAGAATATAATATTGACATCAGGCACATCAAGAGAAAAGACAATTGAATAGCAGATGCACTTTCCCGTGTATAGAAATATTATTTCATGTACACTTTGTATAATTCATAAGAGTTCTTCTTATGCTATGTTTTAAAACGTCATACATAATTAATCTATGGTAAAAGAAAGCTTTATTATATAAATCTTTCTTTTTCGTTTATGGGGGGGGGGAGTGTTATGTATGTATAATGTAATTATTTGTTTGTTAGGTTTAAATTTTTTTATTTTATTTTATTCCATTACATGTTATTGTAATGATAATTTTGTCTACTGGATTTGATTTGTTTTAGAAATTCAGTTCAGTTCTGTTTGACCTGGTAAATAGGCAGTAGTTGAAATATTGTAACTAATTGGTGATCTTGATTCAGAAATCAGATAGAGTTTGGAGTAAACAACATTTTTATTATTCATTTCTAGAGTGGGAATCATTGATTTTAGCTAAGGCCATACCTGAAGTACGTGACAAATAACATTTGTTTATTGTTAAAAACTTTTGTTTTTTCCAGTGGGAAGAAATTTTGACCCCCATCCGGGAATCTGTTTTGCGTTTTAATTTACTGTATAATCATTTTCTTGAGAAGAAATAGCCAGTTGTGTTTTAAACCTTTGAAGCTCAAAGGTCTTTTGTTGCGGGTAGTTTGAGTTGAATTTTTTATTTTATTCAATTTAAAGTAATTTTTTTTTGCTGGAAAAAACTAGTGCTCATCAGAATTCTTGGACAAAGACATTTATTGAAAATTATTCGGAATTCCAAACTGGAATATTATTCATTGTGATTCAACAAGGAACTGTTGACACGGCAACAGTTTGAAGGTTACCGAAGACATCATCGCCTTCCATCTTGGAATTTCATCGGGATTCGAACTGTGATTCATTTAGGACATTTCATTAATAGGACTTATATTTTTTAATACTTGGATTAATTTTGGATTTGATTCATAAACCGTGAGCCCTTTTTCTTATTTTTACCTTTTTTAGGGAAATAGATTGTTTTGTTAAATATTACAAAGCTTGTTGTCTAAACTCTTTTCTTGTTACTTTTGTACTAGCCTAGACACGTAACAATATCTCTCTCTCTCTCTCTCTCTCTCTCTCTCTCTCTCTCTCTCTCTATATATATATATATATATATATATATTACAGCTATTTTACATAAAACTTACAAAACAAGGTTATGTCATGGAATTTTATTAGCATATGTTTAATGTACTGACATCTACGAACATAAATGTATATTAATAATCTTCTTTCGCGTTCACCATTCATCTGCAATAAGATATGAAAATAACTGTTAGAGTAGGCACAAGTATGCATTGAAACTGTAAGCGACATGGATTGTTTGAAAGACATCGAGAGCTTATGGAGAAGTCCTTCCTTGCATTGTATTTAAAGCTATCTTCCTAAGTGGTTTTCACGTTGTGTAATCAAGAGACAAATATAAAGAGAAATTAAACGTTGTTACCATGACGATATAAATAATTGGAACGGCATCGTCTTTTGCAACCTTTTTTGCATCTGAGAATTGTTAACTTTACATTAAAAATTAATAAGTATATGTGGTTACAACAACGGCATACATACATATTAAAAATTGAAATTTTCTGATTTATGCATAATAATAAAACAGTACAAAATAAAAATTCTATTGAATAAGTACATTTCTAAAGGAAAGCACAATTAAAAATGGTAATGTGTTGGATATAGTTATATCATCCACCGATAGTGAACTAAAGTACGAGTATTGGCCGCATTGTATTGTCAAGATGGAAGTGGAATAAATAAGCAGAGAAAGCAAGCGAAATAATGTAATTATTTTACAATGCCTTCTATCTTATTACTCTTCTTTCTGTTACTACCAATAGTAGTCCTGCTCCTATTCCATCTAACCCAGGGCCTGGAGGTGGTGGAGAGATTAATACATAAAAACCTCCTTTAAATCTAATAGGAATCCCGAGCTTGCCAAGGGAGTCATCGAAGTGGCAATAGGTGTATTTAGACATGGAAATTATTGGTACTGGTTGCATAATAATTGACTTTGTTAAAAGTAAAACACGAGTATGTACATTTTGCTGTGTGCACGCATTTGCTGGAGCACTTTTTGAAACATCGGTCTCAAAGTCTCTCCTCGATTTCAGGATATGTTTGCATAAAATAAAATTATGTATGATCCTTATACATAGATATTGAAGTGCCTAAAAAACGTATCACACACATACCTTGTTCTCTTTTGTAGCTTCAACCTTGCTGTCTGCGCATGGTAAACAGCAACTTTTACAAATGATACGCGAATAATAATAACTATTATATTCATAGAATACACAATGGATATAATAATTATTGTCATCCTATTGAAACTGACTGTTCCTTTAACTTTGTGGGTAGTATTATTCTTAGGTAAAAGACGTTTAGAAATACTGGAAACATGTGTATTCTCTTCTTTACTTATGCAAGAGTTATTTGCTGTTAAATTGATGAAAAACCATCCCAAAACTCTACTTCTTAATATAGATAAATGTGGTTAATTTCTCCACCAGTCAGGTTCGTTTCAATGCCCAGTCACCATCTTATAAACTCTTTCTGTGCGCACTGTGAAATCAAGGAGCAATATATTTAGAACTGTATTCTTAGCTTTATAGAGCCAGTTCTTTTGTTTTAATATGAATATATGGCCCCGTATATTCGTTTACTACATACTTTAGTATTTCGTAGCAGACAGCAATTATTCATGCTTAGAATCTAAGGAGAAAATTTCTTTCACAGAGTAACTACCGTCAAGCGAAAATTTCAATGTAGATCATGTATGTAAATCAGAATCAATGGAATATACACGTGCGATACATATTTTGTACATGATGTAATGGTGTGTAATTCTTTTATATTTGGAAACTATTTGTTGATGAATAAATGTCACCATCCCCACCCTCCTATATTCATCTGGATATTGTTTTGCCATTTTATGCAGACAAAATTAGATGCTGTATCAGAAATATATTTACAAACATAATGTTATTATTTCATTATTATCTAAATCGAAGGTAGACGTGAAATGTGTAACGAAATTTCCAACCAAGAAATCTATATATTTCCAACCTCAAGCCGTTGTTACATTCTAATATCATACAAGGAGGTAGTATCTCATACAACAATTATTTTATGATCCAGAAATTAGGAAACACCATAGAACTTGAGTAATTCTTATTATGTATTACATTGTGTACGGTCTATGCTAAAAGTTTTTAGAATGTACTATAGGTATCGGACCACTAATAATTTTGCAGCTTAGGGTCAAGTCTAATATCAATTAGTGTACTAAATTTTCCGTGATGAGCCCATTGGCTAACCAATAGGTTCAGGTTTGTTACTTTATTGATTTCACTAACTTCAGTCTCTGTACTTATAGGTCATACGAAACTGTTTACTGTATTTAGATACGCTGTATTCAGTTTCCAGCGGACAAAAAAAATCACACGGACTATTGGTGCGAGGTTATGTTTTTAGGCGCAGACCAGGAAGTCCCCTCATCAGTTCAGCAGCATGAGGCTCAATAACATGCTGCGAGGCACCTTTCTTAAGGCTAAACTAAAAAATTCTCTAACTCCGTTGAATGGTACCCTTTAAGGTTAGTATGCCATGCTAATAAAGAACTAATTTTTATTTTTTTAAAAATTATGAACATTGAATATGTGAGATGAATAAGTGATCCGATCCCTATGTCTTGAAGCAAATCACTGAAGGAAGACGTGGAACAAAGAGACACATCAAATTTGCTTTAACAAAATCGGTCTGAGTAACATAGAAACTACAACGGTAACCTACAGTTATTGACCTTTCAAACATTCGTTTGGTTTCATTTATGGGCTTCTATTGTAGTGAAAATGAATTATGCTTTATATTTTATCAAGCAATTCTCTATCAGGGCCCGAATGGGAGGGAGCAAAATGTAATACTTTTCACCCAATATTACTAATACTTGAGTGCTATTTTTTCATCCCAAAGTTACTGACAGATGCAGATATAGCATCGAATAAGAAAATGTTCCATGCTTTAAATAAAGCTAGGGGAATTCCTGAAATCTGATTAAACCGATCATGCTTTTAATTTGCACTTAAAAGAAAATAAACAATTTAAATTCGTCTTGATAATTTTCGGAATTTTTGTCATAATAATACCTTGAGTTGTAATGATTCTTCTACATAAGATGTATATGATAGTAAACTTGATTTTAAAAGTACGTACATATATCAAGAAAACCACTCACCATAACAATTATTCCCTTAACATTCCTCTTTGATCTGATAATCATGTAGACATTTACAAACTGAATGGATTGTAATGGTTATCTGATCTCTATATAAAGGGTTACCGCATACGAGCAAATGTACGTCAGCACCGTATACTGAATGATTGACTCATTTCTTTCTTTCTATCATCCCCTGTAAGAGATGCATTATATAACAAACGTCCAAATATATGAGAATGACCTGGACGTTACATAACAAAGGTAATAATGTGCATTGAATCAGTCACTTGCACATACAATTGACCAAACCGTACAAGCATTAGTTGTTGTCGTATTAGTCCTACATCATTCAAATATTATATAATTCACCGACTGTGACAGCCTTCCCCCTCTCGGAGTGAAAGATTATATGGCCATAATTTACCAGGCATTCAGACATTGACGACCTTTGGTATATGTAGTTTACACAATATGTGCAGACATACTGACTTTGTAAACATGGTAAATGTTATATTGCTTTTATACGCTGATGACCCTTTACTTGACGCAGAAACATCTCCTGAGATGGATATACTCTTGATATATTTAGTAGATATTGCGACAATTGGAAACTTACAACCAACATAGAGAAAACAAACATTTTCATATTAGGTTCACACAAGAAATATATATCAAAATTTAAGATACACAATGCCGACATTGATGTTATAGATGAATATAAGTACTTAGGACTTATATTTCAGAAGATTGGTAAGTTCTCAAATGGTCGGAATATGGACATATCCACAGCTAATAAAGGTATGCATTTACTTAAAAAGCGTATACACAAGTTAGGTTTCCCTACTGATTGTCAGCTGAAACTATCCGATCAAACCGTTGTACCGATTTTAACACATGCTTGTGAAATTTGGGGACTTGTGAGACCTGATATAGTCGAAAAAAAACCTAACCTTTTTTTCCTCAGAGGTACGTCGAATATTAAAAATGTACTCCTCTATATCTGACATACGGCGAACGTGTTCGTTTCCACACAAACCAACATTAAAAGTCGCATGATAATCTACTGGTCCAGATTGGTTATTATTTAGAAAGGAAAGGTATCTTATTGTATGTATTCATTATTATACAAACACTTTGGTGATAATTCCAATGACAGTAAATGGCTACTTGAAGTAAAATCTATATTAGATTGTGTTGAGTTGCACTACGTATGGCGCAATCAAAGTTTTGTGTCAGTTAAATGGTTGACAAATTCAGTTGAATAAATGGCTAACTGATCAATACATACAAGCTTCGGCAGATAACATCAGTATGTCATCTTAAGGTCTTATTTACATGATATTTAAAACTAGCGTGGATTTTGAAAAGATTTATTTCTCATTACGAAGAAAATGTATCTAAAAATTGAATTAAATTTAGAACTGCAAATTATGGGTTTCCTGTCGAAATTGGTAGATGGGCTAATGTTCCCTATAACGAAAGATATTGCACGCTCTGTTGGTCTCAAGAAATAGGAGATAAATACCACTATCTTCTGTCATGTTTTCATTTTCAAGATGAAAGGCAAACTTTAATGATAATTTTTAACTTCCAGGACTAACGTTAATAAATATAACCAATAAATGAATACATGTAACATAATCCTCTTAAAATATTTGCAG
Organism: Megalonaias nervosa; assembly: GCA_016617855.1. NCBI lineage: Eukaryota > Metazoa > Mollusca > Bivalvia > Unionida > Unionidae > Megalonaias > Megalonaias nervosa. The sequence continues at coordinate 32,386 of JAECUM010012812.1, read as the reverse complement.
AATTTTAGAATTTGTTTTCAGAATTTTTTAATCCCTGATAAGAATTATGTAATAACATCACACGCTATATTCATGTTCTTTTCTTATGTCTTCATATGTTGAAACGTTACAATTTGAGCATAAATAGGTCTTATCTTATCTTGTGTTGTCATGTCTTCTCAGACCAGCAGTTGTGGTACATAATGGTATTCGAATCATGCAAGTATAGCCAGGGCCATCTACCTCTTTTGAAAACTTTGACAACCGAAATAACTTTATTTAGATAAATATAGCATCAGTTAGAAAGGTATCAAAATAGTACAAAGCAGGTAAAATGTTTTCATGCTAACAGCGATTTCAAAATAACATCATTTAATGAGTTGAAAACATGCTTTGCTTGTTTTCATTTCACCTCAAGTAAGAATTTTGTCTTTGTCGATCGCATCATTCTGAATCTCTGTCAATGAGCAATAGTGGCAACATTCAAATGAAATATTTAAGAATTTATAGAGATACCTGCGAACCATTTTGCTTCTATTGATGTGAGGTTCATTTTTGTATAATTTTGAAGCGATAATCACAATCAAATCACTAAGGAAATGATAAATATAAAGTGAATGTTATAAAGTGTCTATACGAAGTGAAAAGTGCACATCTTGCCATCACGGCATCGCTGTACACTATTTACATTTCTTCACATTCATTGTATTTGATACAGTGCAAGACTCGTGTTTCTGTGACTTCGGAGATGGAGGAGAGTGAGCACCACCGAAAATGTATCCGACATATTAAACTTTACATATGACTGAATACGATGCCACACAAGAACCACGAGTGTGATTGAGATATTAAGAAATACCTACACATGTATCCATTACCAACCGTGTAAAAATACAAACCCCAACATCGCATTGATCAGCTCAAACCAGCATCATCAAATTCATTCATTCACTGTAATCAATCATATTCAGTAGATTCATGGCTCTTGGAAATGCTTATGTCACTATATTCGTTTTTCGGTCCAGCTTAAACTTTGTTGTTGACCATAAAGTGAAAAGGTGCTTCAGATGTTAATGAGAAACTTGAAACAATTACATATTGGATTGTAGTTATTTTCGCACGTTTTACGGTCGATAATGGTAGGGAGAGTTGATATGTATTGTAAGAAAGTATGAAAATTTGCCACCTAATATTAAAATTACATTTCGACCTCGAGACCTCTGTACCCAATATTTCTCTGAACAAGTACTAAATTATTACTATCGTTTAATGTCAGTTAAAGGTCTATTATACCAGTTTCGGGTCCGGTTGAACACTGACATAAATTTCACTACTTCCTAAACACTCAATACCACTGAAATATTTTGATGTCATGTGAAGCTGAAGCTCTCAAATAGCATATGACGGTTGAAGAAACGGAGTAAGCATATTTCATTAATGTGGACAACATGGACTATCTTTTTACGAATGATGAAAATGCCAACAAACGTGAATCACAAGCCCTGAACACAGACAAACCACCAGAGAGAGACAAAGACAAACGAGAATGACAATGGACAGATAGAAATAATGATAAGTCCCAGCCAGAAAACGACAAATTAAGACGGATATAACCGAAATGGAAATGACAGGTAACTACATGCAAATGTCAGGGAAACTGAACGAAATTATATTGTACAAATTACTGAGAGATTGTTCTAAACGGTATAAAGTCAACTAAATTTCATCGTGTATTGTGAATGCGGTTGTACCTGTCTGATGAGTAAGATTTCGTGGTCTTAGCTGAAATTGCAATTTGTGCTTCTGAATGTGTACGTTTCTCTTAAAAAGATATTCTTTATAAAGGCCTTAGATGAATAATTTTTTTACGCAGTGGCTGATTTTGTAGAAAGTAAGAAACGCTCATGCACATTTTGCTGTGTACAAGTGTTTACTCTAGCACTTTGGACAGAATTTAAAACCTCGGTCTCAAAATGTCTAATTCATTTCGTCAAATGATTGCGTATTGCAAAACTATGTATTAGCCCTATACACAAATTGTCGATGGTACCTACGAAACTTATAACACATATAAATAATAATAATAATAATAATAATAATAATAATAATAATAATAATAATAATAAACAGAGTAAAACGAAATGCCTGTTTTAGCCAATAAATATTCGACTTGATAATTACAGTCATCTCCACTGACTTCTCCTTGATCTCTTGGTACTTTGATTCACAACGGTGCTCAGTAGAATTAGAAAACCTGCCTTCTCTTCGGTACTAAATTTACCATTGTTTCCAGCTCAGATGAATCAAACTATTCTAAAACTTAGCTCATTAATACTAACGCATAAGCGTGATTAATTTCTTTGCCAGTGAATTTAATGACAACGCTTAATGACCCTCTCATGAACCCATTTGTTCGTGGGGGACACAGTGGCAGTAAAATTAAGAAACAATATATCTATAAATGTCTGTCTGTTCGTTTTATCTTAGTTTCAGTTCTGCTTATGCATCTAAGGTTTCATAAAGGATGTACTTGTTTTGATCCTTCATATAACATATATATTTGTCTTTCGCAGCAAAAGGACATCAACCATGCAGAGAGTGTAGGGAAACAAATTTATTGCATGGAATAAGAATTCTAAAGCGACAAGTTAAAAGTGGATAGCAATAGAAATCAGAATTCAGTGGATACATACTTTTCATATTACATGAGATCGTAGGGATTATTCTTATTTCTGGAAATTATATGTAGATGAATACGTGTCAACGCGCGTAATAATAATCCGGATAATGTTTTTTCCAGTTTATGCAGACAAAAGTAAGACATCAGAAACAACACTATGTGTCAAGTTTTACATATGAACAATAGAGTAGACGTATTCGATTTCATCGTCATCAACAATCTACTCAGATGTAAATTTTATAAAAAAAACATATTTACAAACGTAATTTTATTATCATTCAAAAGAGCAGGTAGATATCAGAGATGTCTCGGAATTATCCTCTCCCTAACTAATCTATGTATTTCTTAATCAAGAATTTTTTTTCCATTCTACTGTTAGATAAGGAATTAATCTCTCATACAATAATTATTTCACACATTAGGTGTATTTTTCTTCTATGGCATGCTATTTTTGTGCCTACATTTTTAGTGTTAGTGCTTCCCACTCTTTATATACAACACATAACCAAACAGGAGGGTGGGGTGTTGGTCACTACTATTCAAGAAAAAGCACGTATAGAGGGTGAATTTAATTCTAACCTAAACATGATCTGTCGATGTCAATAAATCTGCACTTCATTTTCATATTACTGTCACTTTCTAAGGATTTATTACTGATGCTCATGTCAAGAAAAGGCCTTTTGTTCAGCGAGACTCAAACGTTCAAAACATTCAAGACTCTCTGTACATCCGGGTTCTCACCCTGTAGGTTTGATCGTGTAATGGGAGGCGACAGTAAACAGGGATTTGTACAGAATGCCTGAGAGAAGACAGAAAGAAAGATTACTCAAAACTTGCACTAAACTGCTCACTTCAAAATAAAGGATAATAATTACATAAGAATTTTCGGCGTATATCTTAAGAAACTGGGCAATCGTTGCCAGCAGATACTGATGATTCAAAGATATGCTCATTCGTTCCATAAACGTTTTAGCGATACATAGATATCCAACAGCAAACGCTTTCCGTTAATGCTGTCACAAAAGCTTAAAAAATAACACATACATGGCAGAGACTGCTGTTTGTAGATGAATATTAATAGTCAAAATATAAGTCTAGAGATCTGGTGAATAAATTGCAGTAAAATGTGAATAATCCTACATTGAAAATATAAATTAAAACTAACTGTTAATTTTGCTGAAAACATGGATGTCAGATTCTGAATAATGTATTCAGGTTATTTCCATGTAAAAGCTTTCACACTGAACCATCTGTTAATAAAAGAAGTATTTTAGTTTCTGTGTGGATATCTAGAGCACATCTTAATCTAAATGTATTTCGACGATATTGCGACACGTATCAAACAAAGGGAGGAAATTAGGGAGTGACTTACAGCCTCTAAGTCGACAAAAAATATTCGAAATGTTTGTATTTCTCAAAACATTACTCATTTTCATTCAGTGTACGTTGATAAATATGAAACTGTCAAGAATACATAACTTTTAAACCACCATCAGCCCTGCTAATAAAAACTGTTGCATATGCTAGTTCACCGATGTTGTCTGTTTGAGATCAGCCAATAACATATAATCAAACACTTCCTTTTCTGATGGTGCTTTTTTTGTTTGTTCGAAAAAGCAGCCTCCAAACCTTTAGTGTTACTGATGGTTAACCAGACTTAGAGTTCTGTCTCAGTCAGCTTCTAGCTATTAGCTGTCACGGAATGGTATAAACCTATTTCTTTATTAAATACATGTACTCGGGTTTCGTTTCTTGTGTACAACGATACCCGAGGGTGATTGATGTATATTCTACATTACTTCGAAACAGTGAGTTTGGTTCATCCTATGCCGCACGCGCGAAGTGCTTTCGATGGGAAAACCCGAATACATGAATTGCACAGACGATGTAAAGCTACATTGTCTGTGTATAAATGCCTCACAGTAAGATGAAATTGACACATTACGGAACGTTTTGTCAGTCGGCGGTCTACTTAGAGACCTGCATATCTCAGCTGTAGAGGTATGTAAGTTATTTATTTATTTCTTATATGTATTGTAAGATATAGTTATTGTACTACCACGTTTATTTTTCATATTTCTGTAGCTTCGACTTGCGTAGCATAATGCTAATATTTTCTCTTTTTGTCTGTGACTTAGCAAGAACTTTACAAAGTTGCATTTAGTTAAGAAACGTTTAGTGCTAGAGGAATCGTATGATTCTCCGGTTCACTTCTGAACCTGTTGTTTTGTAATGCAGGACTGAAAATTATTTTTTATAACTTTCCGTATATAACTTCATTACGTGTTACCGTATATGCCCAAGTCATGCATAGTACACGGTATTGGATGTATTTTCAGCTGATGGGAGCTGATCCATGGTGATCAGAACTGACCGTGGCAGCTGTGGAGCTGACCATCGTGGTCAGGGTTGACGAGGTACCAGCTAAAGAGCTGACCATGACGGCTGTGGTGCTGGCCATAGCGACTGTGAAGCTGATGATGGAGCTGGCAACGGAAACGGAGCTGTTTGGACGGCGGCTGTGCAGCTGAATGAAGTGTTACGGGTCAAGTAGTAGTAGATTGGGCGATGCAGACCAAAGTGGTGGGCGCTAATTGCTTGTCTGACATAGGAATCAATGGTGGTCGGTGACTACATATAACCTTTGCTTGATTGGCCAGTGTGACTGGTAGCCAGTGTGACTGGTAGCAAAGTGTGATGTTGAGGGAGTGTTTGTGTTGCTCCATACATGCAATCTTTTGGCCGTGGGCTAATTTCGGGGTCTTGTTATACCTAGTGTTTAGGAAGTGAAGAGATGTCTTGTGATATCTGCCTTATTATCATTTTACTATTTGAGTAAAATATCAGTTCACAATTGAGTGAATACTTCATTTGTTTTGCAGCTGTGTAAAACTCATTCTTTTCATTTTGTGATATACCGTGAATCGTTCGTTCTTTTTGTCCTTGTACCGTTATAAGATCATGTATTTGTATTTGTTGCATTAGTAGGTTCGTGCGAATTATCTTAATTCGTCCAATATTTGGACCCATACACGCACGTATCAATCATATTTCGTTTCTTATTTAAATCATACATCATTAAATATTGTATTTGTATTACCATCAACAGTGTTTTGTTGTTAATCCGAAATCCCAACTCGGTTATCTTGTTACATTAGCCACAATTGACCACAAATGTATCTATACAACTAATGTTGCCGTTGTTTGGGGTTTGAATGCCATTTCTCAGCGCCGGATATGCTATACATGGCAGCCAGTATAACTGGAGGAAGGAAACGGAAAAACCCCGGTAAGAACCACCAACCCACGAGAAGCTAAAGGCAAGCTTTCTCACATACCCATACTGGCCGAGCTCAAGACTCGAACCCGCGCTGACAGAGGTGAGAGTGAGTTGGCAGTGATCGGTAAAGGCGAACCCTTTAGACCACTCGGCCACACGGGGCACTGGTACATGCACATATTGGTTTCAGTTGGAGATTCGAAACCACGCGGACCGAGGTGAGAGGTGAGTTTGCAAGTGATCGGTAAAGGCGAACGCTTTAGACCACTCGACCACACGGGGTACGGGGACATGCCCATATTGGCAGAGCTCAAGACACGAACACACTCGGACAGAGGTGAGAGGTGAAGTGCCAGTGATCGGTGAAGGCGAATGCTTTGGACCACTCAGCCACCAGGGGTTGGGTGGGGATGAGTGTGCGGGAGCCTATACAATTGTTTTTAAGTATCATTATTTTTATTAATATTATTGCATTCAAAGACTAATATATTTAATAACAATTTGGTCTGTAAATTTAATGAAACAATTAAATAAATGTGTAATGCACAAAATAATGGTGATACTTTTCCTCTGGAAAACGTGATGTTGGTATGAAATGAAGTTTGTTTGCATTATACTACAAGTTAATAGGGTATGCAAGAAACGTTGTGATTAATTCAATTGATGATACTTGACATATTTCTTTAAGCTAAGGTGAACCAGCTGAACAGCTGTCGTATTCCCTTAGCGATTGTCCATTTCTTCAAGTGACCAATATGAAAGTTTACTACTAAATCATAAGCATTCAGTGTTTCTAGTCAAATATTGAAGACAGCGCTACCATATGTCGATGTGTTGACAAATAAGGAGCATTCGCCGAAAGGATTAGTATGGAGTATCAGATAAAGAGCAGCCAAAACACGTGAATTAGAGTAGCTTTTTCCCGATAAAAATCACCCAACAGTTGTCTACAGAATTATGACTATTAGTTTCCCCACCTGATAAAGGTACACGGATGGACATTTTAACGATCAAACGTTTTCCGCTGGAATAAATTAAGATTCTAATTTTATCTTTAACTATCATTCTTTTATAATATTTTTGGGACTATCCCAGTAAGTATTTTAAATTGGGATAATGTTTGCTTGTGCCGAGCTCTTGTTCAACCGATTCTTGTATCCATAGTAGTAGTAAGAGTGATTGAGGTTTTTATTCAAAGACCCCCTTCCCCTCTCCAAAACCCCTCTATGCTGACATTTTCTTCAGCAGCCTTTTCTAGATCAAAATAATGACCTTTATAGTAATAATTGAGGTTTTAAAACCAAAGAGGGTTTTAGGTCAGAAACCCTCACCCCCCTCTATAATAAATATATTCTGACATTTTTTCACCACCTCAGAGACACCCTCTCCTCAAAAAACCACCCTCCTCCAAATTTTCATATCAGAAAATGATGAAATCTTGAAACCCAAAGAGGATTCTAGACCAGAACCCTCCCCCCCTCCCTAAAGTTTGGAGAGATGAGGTTTGGCATGTGATCCAATGACATTTATTGATAATAATCTACTACTGTTGTAACCAATCGTTTTCATACCTGCTGACTCTCATTGGTAGGATATCCGTTAACTTACTGTCGGTAATACGAAACTCGCGTATTAAATCGTCCATATCATTATTTTACACCTCGCAAATAATATCGTATTTGATAAGTATTTTTTTGTGTAAGTTATACTTGCTGTTTTACAACAATTTGTTTTTGTTTCAAGTTTAGGTTAAATTTTTTTTTTTTTACAAGTGTTGAGAGATACCGACACCAGATATTAACAAAAACGGGATTTAATAATGCTCCACTTGAGATTTATACCAGAGCTAGTCATTAACAATGGCAAATATGACATTACTCAAAGTATTTTACGGTAGTATTTATAACATTCTTTTACACACCAAAGGTTTTTATGATAAAATTTATAATATTGTACTAGTGCGTCAACATCTTGTTTTGGAATTTCTTCTGAAATGTGGTTGAAATCGATGACATGTTTTTTTATTATACAATATTTTATACAAAGACAAAAGTTCTAGCACCAGCAATCGAATCAAGAAACTCACGGAAAATATCATTTCTAGGATCAGCTATAAAAATTCTGTATTTGTCATAAACATCTGACGAAGTATCCTTATATCGTGCATCCGTTATCTTTAACCAATCGTACGAATCAAAAGTATTTCCTACTTCACGTTCATACAAATCTGTTCATTCACTAAATTATTGTAATCGCTTTGTTTTATCAATATACCATAATACCGAGCTTATTTGATCTAACGTGAAATTTTTGAGAACAAGATGTTGTCTCATAATTGCATATGCGACAACAAAATTTGCTAGCATTAATTTTTTGAGTGATTTTAATTTAATTGTTATCAGACCAATAGCAGAAGCTACTTTTAACATTAATTTTTCATATGGTTTTGTGAGTATTTCACTTCATTGTAATAATTTCGTAATAACAATTGTTTAGAGCGCTGGATTGATGGAAATGGAATATCATCTTCTTCACTTATGTTGTAATAAGAATCAATTTTTACTTCCAAATTTGTTTGATCGACTTTATCAAAAAACTTTTATCGCTCAATATCATTAAGATTACTAATTTCATCGTTAAGATCTTTGATTATTTTTAGAGACTTATCAACAATAATCGGCTCAAATTCTGGGTCTTTTTTACGTATCATTGGCAAAATTGCGTTTTGAGTACACTTTAATAAGTACCGCCATGTCTGGTGTCATAGTAACGATTTTAATTAAGGATTCTTTGTCGTGGTAGTACATGCCGAGATGCTTAAAAATGTTTCGTTTTGAAAAACTACTATATAACTTCCTGTTTCTTTTTATTCCTATTATCCTAGATTCTGATAGTTTGTCGAGACGACCATAGGTATCGTTCATTTGCTTTTCCACCTGCGCTACTCGTGTTTTTAATAAACCTGATATCATTATCAAATTTATATTTCCAGAATCAAGCTCGAGCAATATTTTTTTAAAACAGGATTTAAACTTGTTTATGTTCTTCCAGACAATCATCAGGATGACAGTATCCGCATATCAAAGTTTTCTAATGCTTCTTTCAGTTCTAGTCTTCTCATATGTATAACACGAGCAAAATTTTTTTTTACATCTAACAATGGAGAATTTATCATTGGAATTCTAAAATTTTTCATAGTATTTATCGCACTTGCCGCTAATGATACATCCCTAACATATTTTTCTGGATTACAAATATTATCATAAAATTCCCTCGCAACAGTTATAATTGGTGGTTCTGACATTATTTTATAGCATTAGATTAAATTTGTTCATCTAGTGTATATATTTGAAATGCCGTTAGTCCTGGAAACGGATGTTCAGCAGCAAAACATTAACCCGGAAATATAAGTACTTGTCAACAGTCTTTTCTACTGGAATTGTAAAATATTGTGCTGTTGTAATATACGTGTTATTTGTGTTATATAATATTGTCCAGTCGATATCATTGTTTGATCCTTCCAATTGCCAATTATAAATCCGACCAACACTAGAGTTTAATCGACCTCGCAAATGAAATTGCCAAATAGCAACTGCAATGGGACATTTGATTTTAATCCAAAAATTTTCAAGTTCTCCGTTTGTCGTCCATTCATGTCTATCAGAGAAAGCGTAATAAGGATAATTTTCAGGATATGCTAATGCGCTTACCTCAAACCCAACTCGATTGTCAGTTGCCTTAAACAATATAGGAATATACCCAACATTGTTTTTGGTTCGTTTTATACCACTAGGCAGACTGTCAACGTACGCTTTATTTGTTAGATCGTTAGGGTTAACTGGAACGTAAGTCGTTACTATTTTGTTGGCTCTCATGTTTATATTACCTGACATCGGTGCACCAGATTTCTTAAAATATGGGTTAAGTTCTTCTTTTAATTGAGCATAACTAACAGCATCAGTATCATTAGCTGGCGGTGAAGTTGTTGGTAATCCAGTTATTACTCATTGTAAGGTTAACTGCCATTGTGTCGCCGGCTTTGTTAAGTTTGCTATTGTCAACAGATTTTTGCTGCACATAACTTACAGCTTGTGTTTGATTTAAGTTTTCTGGCGGATATGCAATCTCTAAATTTATAAATTTTTTTTTCCTGACATGTTGATATTACCTATAACTGTTCACCGATTTTATCAAGTTTGTTATCATCCACATACCTCAACTGTGAATAACTTACCGCTTGTGTATAATCTAAGTTTGCTGGTGGATACCTGGTCTCCGAATTTATTATTTTTTTTTCTGACATATCTAAGTTACCGCTTAAAGTTCCTCCTGTCAATGATAGTTTATTATTATCGACGGATTTTAGTTGTGCATAACTAACAGCTTGTGTGTTATTAACATTTATTGGTGGATAAGAAGTTTCTAAATCTAGTACTCGTTGATTTGACATAAACAAGTTTCCCATCATTGTGTCGCCGGATTTTTTCAGGTAACCTGATAAATCAACCTTACCATCTGTTATTGTTGTACTTACAGCTGATAAATCTCCTACTAATGTTCCAAATTTTGTATAATAGCTCATTATTTATTTATCGTCTGACAATTTTTTTCTATATAAAATAAAATTGTATAACAATAATGGCAAAATCGTCGATATTAAATTTTGATACAGAGCGGTTGGTGAAACATAAACATGAAAACGAACTTCCAGATTGTCATTATCTTATTGTTGGAAGAACTGGATCGGGAAAAACAAACTTGCTTATGAATTTACTTCTCGGAAATAATTTAAACTACGCTCGCGTTTATATTTACACAATTAATCCACAACAGGATAAGTACGAGCTACTTAACAATTATAATGATAAACTTCGTGATGATCTTGAGGCTGGTGAAGATTTTTTATTATCAAACAACCAGAAGAACGTGTTCCAGTTAATCAACTTGATTCGTCCGAACACAAGATAATTGTTTTTGATGATATTCCGCTAAACAACGAGGAAATGAATAAAATAAGATCATATTTTTCACTATCACATAATAAGAAATGTAATTCTGTTTATCTCGCTCAGGGTTTTTATAATGTTGACAGATTTATTAGGCGAAATACTGGTTGTTTTATATTATTTCCTGGACTTAACAATGTCGATGTTAGAAATATCGCGAATGAGCAATGTGGTGATGTAACAAAAGATAAATTTATTGAATTACATCATCAAGCGACGGCAAATAAATATGACGTTTTTATTTGATAAATTAACAAATGATACGAGTAAAATGTTTCGCTGTTGTATTGAAAAATACCTACAGTAATTTTTATAGAAAATAGTATATAATTAATGGAAAGACAAGGAAAGTACAGAAAACATATAGAAAATCTAAAAATAACTTGTTAAATCTAAAGCTGAACTGAGGCAGATTATCCAACAAGCACGACCTGGTCAAGTGGTTGCAGCAGAAACAGCAGCAACAATTCTCAAACCAGTTACGGAGGCTTTACTTGGAAACCAACCTGAAACTGGCTCACTGTCAGAAGAAGAACTTAAAAAATTACAAGAAAAAGGTTTACTAGGATTTATTAAAGAAGATTAAGAAGCGGCTGCTGGAAAAATTATTGAAAGATCTGAAGAAGAAAAAAGAAGATTAGCCGAGGCACTTGTAGCAAATATAGCTGATCCTGCTGCAAGACAAGCTGCACTAGATCGGCTAATTAATAATCCACTAGAACTTGAACAAAGACTAGCAGGTTTAACCACACGGGAGATTTAACATATTCTAAAAAATTTATCAGAAAAATTAGAGGATATTCAAAAGGAACAAGAAAGAGTTGGCCAGTTAACGGTAAAGTTTATGGAAGCTGAAAATCAAAGACGATGGTATAGAAAATTTGCAAATAATAGAATAACAGAGGGTGAATATGAAGATTTTTTAAGTAATAATGGTATAAATGATGTTGATAATATAAGAACCTGGACACAGGATAGATACGACGAACTTATTGCTAAATTAAATAAAAAAATAACGGAAGGTAATGGTGCTAATACTGAAATGGATAAAGCTACTAAACAAAAAGAAATGATTCCACTTGCTGGTACAATTAAGGATGGTGTTATTGCTAAAGTTTCATTAGATACAGCGAATGAAAAAAGACAAGAAACTCCTGGTAGGAGGTGGGGATTTCTTAGGAGATTTAAACATATTGATGACATTCGAGTAAAACAATATAGAGAAACAATAACTGGAACTGGTGTTAGAATATTTTCATCAGTTACTGAAATGATAGGCAGATTAATGTTATTGATATCATCAAAAGAAGCTGGAAATGTTGGTGCTGAAATTGACAATGAAATTATTGACATAATTGATAATTTGAGATCGGAAAATTTATTAACATCTGACGAATACGAAACATTACATCGCGGCGACTTAATTTTATAAAAATATAATAATAAATGTCAGCAACATTATTACTAGACTCTAGCCAATCTGATAAAGATAGCGCAAATTTTTTGTAAAGTATTTTCCACCAATAGAACTAAATCGTGAAAAACAATATGAAATTGGACTAATTTCCTGCACTTGCTGAAATTCTATGGCTAATGTAAAAACTGGAGTAAACGATGAATTTACGGTTTTAAACGTAAGTATTACAAGAGATACATGGAAAGCATTTAAAATTCCACAAGGAGCTTATAATATTACTGATTTAAATAAAATAATAAAAGAATTTATAACAAAAAATAAAGGAGTTGCAGACGATTTTGAGCTAACACCAAATTATAACACGTTAAGAGCCAGAATAACATTAAAAAATGGTATGTTAATCGAGTTTTCAACAATAAAAAGTATTGCACCGCTGATAGGATTTATTACCGGGCAATATGGATCTACAGCAGAAAAAACCATAACGTATGATGGTGAACTGCCAGTAAATATAAATGATGTAAACGCAATATTAGTAAATTGCTCTATTGCATCTGGATCTTACTCAGCTGAGGGTAGTAAAGGACAAACAATATACAGTTTTTTACCAGAAGTTCCGCCAGGTTCTCTGATGCAAATTAATCCACGTCAGGTTATTTATTATCCGTTAAACGTTGAAAATCAAATAACAGAAGTTAATATGCAATTGACAGATCAGTCTGGACGACAACTGGATCTTAACAATGAAATTGTTACTTATTATTTACACATACGCGAACAATAAAAACTTTGTGGTTGACAATAAAATTATACAACCTCAGATATAATGAAACAGAAAAAAGTTTCTCGAAGAAAAATAGTTGGAGGATTTTTGGGAAATATATTTGCTAAAATTATAGAAAATGTTCCAGGAATAGCTCATAAAGTTGCGCCAATTGCACTTGACGCATCAAAAGCTTTTGCAACTGGAGCTGCATCTGCTGCTGGAACTGCTGTTGGACAAAAAATAGCTGATAAAATAAAAGGAACACCACAAAGTGGATTACCGCAAAGCGGTGTACAGGCGATCAAGCAAGCTATTTTAGAAATCGCACCAACAAAAGAAACCCAACGAGCAATGATAGCAAACAACGAAAAAACTTTTATCACCACGAGGAGAACAAATTATACAAAAATTAATATTTAAAGTAAGAACGTCACAATAATTTTGTATAACCTAATAAATAAAAAAATGTCTGTAAAACATTATCTCGATTTAGCAGAAATTTATGACGCAGACGACACGGTAACAGAATTTGAATATATTGTGTATCTTGATGAAAATTCTAACGAACCAAATAAGGCTGGCGTCAGAACATTTAATACTCGAGACGATGACGTATTTCTACTGCCTCATAAGGCAATGTTAGAAGTTCGTGGCCAGGTTATGACAGTAGCTGTTCCACCTGTCGCAATTGAGTTTCGAGAAGTAGCTCTTATAAATGATGGTTGGTGTTTATTTAAAAGTGCTCGATATCAGCTGGCCAATCAAACTGTTGAGGATATTTCAAGTCACTTACAACTTGCAAGTGCAATCTTAAGTACTAGCTCGTTTTCCGATAATTACTCCAAATTAACTGCAACTGATATGATGTGGTTTAAAGATACTGGAGCTGGTAAAATAATTCCTGTGATAAATGAATTTATTTTAAGAGCAGCATTAGCGGTTGGAGCTGATGCTGCCGCAGATCTTGTAATTACAAGAAATTTTCTTATTGCTAATGCTAATGTTTTTGGTATAGCCGCACCAGATGCAGCCGCTAATGCAGACGCTACAAGAACCTCACTTACTGCAGCTTGTAATAATCTTGGTATAGCACCACCATCTGCAGCCGCTGACGGTACAGCAATGTTAGTTTTGATTAATAACACAGTTAGCGTGAGAAATAAACGTTATAATGAGGGTTATGCTAAGAGAAAGGCACTTGCAGCAGTATCACGTCAAATTACAATGATGTTACCGTTAAGCACAGTATTTGGATTTTGCCGCGATTACAATAAAGTATTTCGTGGAGTTAAACATACGCTTATTTTAGATCGATCAGAACAAAATGATTGTTTATTTCGACTTGGCGGGGCTGATATACAGTTTATCATAAACAAACTTGCGCCTTGGATGCTACGAATAACGCCGACAGTTTCGAAATCGCTCGAATTAGATGATGTTCTTAAAAACAGAACAAAGAAGAATAATTTTCAGCAACATAAAATATATCAAACAGCAGTTCCAAATACCACCGACTACACATGGAGAGTCACAACAACGTCGACTGAACAAAAGCCACGGCAAATATTTGTTGTATTTCAGCGGCAAGCGCGACGTGGTAACCAACAACAAAATAATGCAATATTTGTTAATGCTGATGTTAGACGAATATATGCTAGAATAAATTCAAAACAATATCCAGAGCGAGCGATAGAATGTAATTTTGCAGATAACGCTAATAAAAATATTACTCGACCTTACATGTACCTGCTCGGCGCATTCCAAAAATATCAAGATGTTGGATATGGATCTCAGATATCAGTAAAGGAATTTCGTACACTTTATCCGATATTTTATTTTGATGTTAGTAAACAAAATGAAAGAGATGTAATTTCAACTGCTGATATTGAAATTACTTGGACATTAGGAGCAGTTCCAGCAGCGCAGTTGTATGTATATGCGTTAGTGATCAGCGACAGAACTATTACGATTGACTTTATCGAAGGTAAAATGTCGGTACAAGTTTAATCTGTAACTTTAATATAAGATGACAAAATATATTGTAAAAGAAATATATTTGACTGATGGTCAAGTTAAAAAATTAGCAGCTGCTGTTGCAAAGAAAAGACAAGTATCATTAAAGGTCGACCCTAACGCAGGTGTTTTGGGTACTTTAACAAAATTAATGTTAACCAAAAAACAAGTAAATAAATACGATCGCAAAAAACCTTTTGTTTTAAATTTAAGTGCTGCACAAATAACAGCAATGTTAAAACAAGGTGGTTTCTTCGGTCCGGCACTATCTGTAATGGCCAGAACATTAATACCAAAACTTTTGCCGGTGTTAGGTACATTAGGATTAGCAGCAGCGTCTGGAGCAGTATCTGGCGCAACGAAAAAAGCAGTTGAGGGTCATGGAATAAAGAAAATTTTTATCTAAAGATAAATATAATGCCTAAACGAAAAACGGCAAAAAGAAAGACAACGACGAAAAAAAAAGACACGACCGAGGCGAAAAGGTGGATTTATTCCAATAGCTCCATTACTAGCAGGATTGGCGGGAAGTCTATTGCCAGGTCTGTTAGGACGAGGACTAATGTTACCAGGAACAAAGAGATGAAGTCGGCCGCGTTAAGTAATTTTGATATACTTGAGAAACTAAAAAAAGTAAAAAATTTCAGTGGAGTTTATTCTAAAGATGAACTTATGTCGCTAGAGACGCCAGGTTCGTGTGTTATAAATATACAAGATTTTAATGACGGATCTGGCACACATTGGGTAGCTGTTTGTGATAACAATTATTTTGACTCGTTCGGAATTCCACCAAGTGACGCAATAAAAAAAATATATCAGTAGAATTCAAGAGACAAAGTCTCCAGAGACGAAGTCTCTTGCGAAAATAATAAATTATTCGTCTAATCAAATTCAACCAGTTGGAACTTCTGCTTGTGGATACTATTGCGTAATGTTCATTAAACAGATGACCATAAATCCAGACTTTTTAAAGTTTATTTTGCAATTTGACAAACAACCTTCTCACGCTAATGATGAGATTGCAATTAATTTTATCTAAACTCACTAATATATAATGTCAACATATTGTCTTAAGTGTAAAACTAAAACAGAAAATAAAGATGAAAAAACAGAAAAAAAACAACAAAAATTATTAGAATAATGCTGAAAAGTATTTGTGCAATCTGTGGAAAAAGAAAAAGTATGTTTTTAAAGAAATTATTGCCAACAACAAAGTTGTCCGGAGCGGGTTGCCCTGACAAGATTATTTTAGTAGATGATTAATAAATAATGACATGCGAGTGCGATTGCGATAGAGATTTATGACTTGAGCAAAATAAAATTGTTACATATTGTCAGAAATGCAACAAGAGAGAAATAATTGGTTTTGGAATAGATTTACATAAATTAATTGGCAAATTGCCGAAACCAAAAGGCGGTTGGACATTGCCAGGCCATAAATATACTGGACCTTATAATCCTCTTGATAAACAACTTGACGAAAACGATAATCCGCTGCCAGGACAAGAGCCTTACAATCAAGTTGATGCAATAGCGATGCGCCATGATATCTGCTACAGAGACATTGAACGTCCAGACAACGAACAAAATAAACACAGCTGCGATAAAGTAATGTTAGACGAACTTCGTGATAATAACTTGTAAATATGCGAGAACGAGTTGACCGAAGGCTGGTCCAGGGTTTTATTGGAACAAAATATAAATTAGGTCTCGGAAAATAATTATATGATGATCTTGCCTCGAAGACGCTAGCGTCTGAGCTGCACAAACCTAAAAAAAAGTTTCCGCGACGTGAAGTTGTCGCAAATGTCGTTGATGATATCTGGGCGATAGATTTAGTTGATATGTCAAATCTAGCTCAGTTTAATGATAACAAGAGATATCTTTTTAATGTTGTAGATGTTTTTAGTAAATACGCGTTTAGTTGTTGTTGTTGTTGTTATAGGGTTTAACGCCATTTTTCAGCACAAGATAGGCTATACAAGGCGGCTAGTATTAATGGTGGAGGAAGAACCCTGGAAAACCTCGGGAAGAACCACCGACCCACGAGAAGCTACTGGCAGGCTTTCTCACGTACCCATGTTAGCCGAGCCTGGACTCGAACTCACGCAGACAGAGGTGAGATGGCAGTGATCCGTAATGATCAGCGCTTTAGACCACTCGGTCACTCGGGGCCCCTACGCGTTTAGTATACCAGTTTCAGATAAAACAGGAACATCGATAACTGATGCTTTAAAACAAATTATTGTTAACACAGAAAGAAAACCAAATAGAATCTGGACTGATCATGGAGCAGAGTTTTTTAATAAAAAATTCGAACAGTTTTTAGAACAAAATAACATTAAAAAATATGTCACCGGAAATATGGGAACAAGCGTAATCGTTGAAAGATTTAATCGTACCCTCAACGAAAAAATTCACAAATGTTTAACAGCCATAAATACGAGTAAATATATTGACAATTTACAAAAATTTTTTGACGAGTATAATAACAAGAAACACAGATCCCTAAAAATGTCGCCAAACGACGCGATTGCAAATCCAATATTAGCAAACGAAAATATGTACCGGAGACATAAATTTAAAGTTGGTGATAAAGTTAGAATTTCTCTAACGAAAAAAACATTTGAAAAAGGATATAATCATAACTGGAGCGAAGAAGTATTTGTTGTTGATAAAGTACTTTTAACAATACCAGTTACATACTCGTTAAAAGATTTATTAGGTGAACCTATAACTGGCAGTTTTTACGAGCAAGAACTTCAGAAACAGAACAAGATATATTTATTATTGAAAAAGTTATTAAAAAGCGCGGCAACAAAAGTTTAGTCAAATGGTGTGGATATGGCGATAAATTTAATAGCTGGGTACCCACTAAGTCGATTGAATAATATTATTATAAATTTTTTCGTATTTTATTAGTACTGATTTACATTTTACTGGTTTACACAGAGAAATTAAATGTAATTTTCTTGCATCATCGACTGGCATTAAATTAAATATTTTAACAAAAATAAAATCGTATTTTATATTGCTTTGTTGTCCAGTTATTTTTACGTTTAAAAAAGGTTTTATAAGTTGCAAAATATTGGATGCTCTGTGATAGCAAACTTAAATTTTATTAGTTTTTTTAGCAACATGGTATTTAACATCATATCGCCCAGTTGTTGGTCTGTTTAAATTTTTTTTACTAACAACAACATCATCTTCATCTTCGTCGTCATCGTTATGCAAAATATCATTTTCAGTATAATTAGAAAATCTATCACAAATAGAATTTTCTAAAGTAAAATTTGAAACTAAAACAAAATCTCCCGAATATAATTCAGCTAGTCTTTCAAACAAGTTCATTATTATAATAATCTTTTGTCTAATTAATAAATAATAAGATGTTTGGAGAAATAAAATATCATCAAAGAGTTAATATACTAAATCACAAAGAATTAGCTGAGGCAATTCGAAATTGTTTGTTGGGAAACAGTTTTTATATTGTTGATGTTATTATAACATTAGGTGAATCTGACAGATTTTTATTAACAGTAGCAGAAAAAATAAAACTTGATACAAATAATATGATGACATTACGATTTAATCGAGATGATATTATGGAATTTAGTCATAAATGTCTTACTCGAAATGATTTAGAAAATATCATTAGTTATCGTATTTAAAATTAAATCTATCAAAAGTCAACATTGACGTTGCTGATCTTGTTCTGCCGTCGGCGACATCTTTTACTCTCTGTGAATGAATTTTATAATGCTTTGCCGCAGATGTCATTGATCTAAATTTCATTTCTTCTCCAGTTTCAATATTTATTGAAATTATTTGTTTAGCCAGATTTTTAAAATGATTACTACCACCAGTTCCACGTTTAGTGTTTTCATTTGTCGTCACTAAATCCAAATTTTCAATGCGATTATCAGATTTAATTTTGTTAATATGATCTACAACTAAATTATTTAAAATAGCACCGTGAAACGTTTCAAATACAAAACGGTGTGACAGATAATGGATTTGATCAGGTTTTTGTTTGCTCCTCTAACAGCTACTGTAAGATATCTGCTATTTTGTAAACTTCCAACAACGTTTTTTGTTTTTTTATGTCGAATAATTCCTCGGTCATTTGCCTCATAAAAATCAAATACTGGATGAAGTTGAAATTCATTTTGTAATGCTAAATTTTCAATATTATCATCAGCAACTGCGCTATTTACTCGATAAACTCGTTGTCCTTCTGGAATATCGTCGCAAAACAAGGTGTAAATAAAATCTTTTCTAAACATTTCAATTTTTTCTGCATCATCGCCTTTTACTGAAATTAATACACCAGCTGGTGTTGGTGTACCAACAGATTTTTTAGATTCTATATTAATAACAGAACCTAACATATTTGCTGGATATAAATTGTACTTTGGGTGTACGTGATAAAATTCTTGGTCTTCCGCCGTCAATCTCAGATATCTCAAAATTTCTGTCATTATACTATAAGGATTTCATATCTCTAATTAAAAAAAATTCAATTAAATATAAAATATTACTACATATATATATAATGTTAAAATTGCGAGATATTGCTAAAAAGAGCATTATCAAATCTGAAAAAATTGCTACAGCACTTTCCGGTTACGATAATAGTTACAAACTTGATCAAAATATTTTAGCAAATTTTAACTTCACAAGTTCATTTCATCTTTTACAACCTGTTATATCAAAAGAACTTGCGGCTCATAAAAGTATCAAACTTATAGTACAATATCATACGATTTTATCAAAGTTACATGTAGTTGAGGATGTACTTGATGTAATTTTTGAAAGAAAAAGTTTTGACAGCGAAATTTCAGAACCATATTTAACAGCAAAATCAAGACAAATATTAACTGGAACAAACTTTCCCATGGTCGCCGATGAAATACATCAAGAAATAAACAAAAAATTAGAAGAATTTACTGCATCAGGATCGGGTTGGAAATTTGAAATGATCAAAGAAGTTTTATTTCACACAGCAAAATATAACGTGCTTCGCGGTAGTTTGTACGTCGATCTCTCTCAAAAAATTAAAAACAAAAAATGCTGTATAAATGTCAAAAACAATGATGACAAATGTTTTCAATGGTCAATTTTATCTGCAAAACATCCTCAGTGTGATCACCCCGGCAGAATTGAAAAGTATTTGCCATACAAAGACGAACTAAATTTTTTAGGAATAACTTTTCCAGTAGCGGAAAATCATATACCAAAGTTTGAAAAACAAAACAGTATCTCAGTAAATGTTTTCGGGCTAGATGAGCGAGAAAACGTTTACCCGAGATATATCTCCGAAAATGCTACACAAAATACAATAAATTTATTATTTTATCAGGGACATTATTGTTGGATAAAAAACTTTAACGGCCTAGTTGGCAGACAGTATAGTAAAAATAAAAATAAAAAAAATCCTGTTATAGATGTCTACAGGGTTTTTCTGGCGATGGAATACTGCAAGAGCATCTCAAATACTGTGTCAATGTTCAAAGAATAGCTATGCCTGGCGAAAAAGAAAAAAATATTAAAATTTAAAAATTATGATCATAAACTAAATATTCCTTTTGTTATTTATGCTGATTTTGAATGTCTACTCGTTCCTGTGGTTGGAGTAGAAAATAATCCGAATAAATCCATTTCTAGAAAAATACAACAGCATATTCCTTGCGGAGTAGCTTATAAAGTAGTTTGTTGCGCTAACGATAAATTTTCAACTCCAATAAAGTTATACAGAGATAAAAATCCTGCCGTATGGCTATTAAAAAATTTAATAGACGAAGTTAATAAAATTTCTAACAGATTATTTAAAACAGCTCCAATGAAAATAACGTCTAAACAACAACTTGATTTTGATGAGGCAGTTAATTGTCATATTTGTGAAAAGTTGTTGGTAGACTCTAACGAAGTCTGTGATAAGGTGCGAGATCATTGTTATTTGACCGGCCAATATCGTGGAGCAGCTCATATCAGCTGCAATTTAAAATTTCATGCTCCAGATTTTATTCCTGTAGTTTTCCATAACTTTCGTGGCTATGACAGTCATATCATTGTAGAAGCTTTTGGTGATGAAAATATTAAAGCTAAACTAAAATTAAATAACACAATAAAATGTATTCCAAACAGTTTTGAAAAGTACATGTCGGTGACGCTCGGTAAATTACGTTTTATTGATAGCCTGCAATTTATGGCAGCATCATTAGATGAGCTTGTAAACAGCGATACAAGCGCCGGTAGCAATTTCGCTAACCTAAAAAGTTGCTTTGGTGAAAACTATATCAATTTGACAAAAAAAGGTATCTTTCCTTACGAATATCTCGACGACTGGAGTAGATTTGATGAAACTTCTCTTCCTGATAAAGATAAATTTTACTCGCAACTCAAAAATGAAAATATCACAGATGACAAATATAAATATGCACAAGATATTTGGAATAAGTTTAGTTGTAAAACATTTGGTGATTATCACGATCTATATTTAAAAACAGATGTATTATTACTAGCAGATGTTTTTGAGAGTTTTCGTCGAGTAAGCTACGGCAATTATGGACTAGATCCTTGTTGGTATTATTCTGCTCCAGGATTGTCTTGGGACGCTCTACTAAAAACAAGTAAGATAGAACTGGATCTCTTAACAGATGTTGATATGTATAACTTTATTGAAAAAAAAGTATCAGAGGCGGAATTAGTGCTATAACAAAAAAAATATGCAGTAGCTAATAATAAATATCTGAAAAATTATGATAAAAATCTCCCATCTAATCATATTATATATCTAGATTGTGTGAATTTGTATGGATATGCGATGTCAGAGCCAATGCCTTGTGGTGGATTTCATTGGATAACTCCAAATCAATTTCTTAGAGAAACTGAAAAAGCTTTACCTAGAAAAATTAACAATGATTTTTTCGATATTTCATACTTTGTTGAAGTTGATCTAGATTATCCTAGTTCGGTACATGATCTACATAACGACTACCCGTTTTGTGCAGAGTCAATTATGATTGATTATAGTTTATTATCGCCTGAACAACGAGAAACGACAACAGCAAAAAATTCGATTGTTAATAAGTTAGTTCCAAATTTGTTAAATAAAAGAAATTACGTTATGCATTACAAAAATTTAAAACAAGCAATAGATGCTGGACTAATTCTGAGAAAAGTCCATCGCGTGCTAAAGTTTAATCAGTCGAGGTGGATGGCAAATTATATTGACTTAAATACGAAACGTCGTGCTGTGGCTAAAACCGAATTTGAGAAAACTTTTTCAAGTTAATGAACAACTCGGTGTTCGGTAAGACGATGGAAAATATTCGAAAGCGAGTTTCGATAGAAATTGTTAATAACATAAATCGCAGAAATAAATTAGTTAATGATAATGGTTTTGTTAGTATGAAAATATTTAATATAAATCTTGTTGCAATACAACGACGAAAGACAAATTTAAAGTTAAATAAACCGATTTATGTTGGTGCAGCTGTACTTGATATATCAAAGTGGCTGATATACGATTTTCGCTATAATTTTACCAAAAAGCAGTGGCCAGATTCAGATTTGCTATTTTCTGATACAGACTCGCTAGTTTATAATATAAAATGTGAAGATGTCTATCAGGATATTTACAATAATAAAAATCTATTTGATTGATCAGATTATCCAGCATATAGTGGATTTCAAGATAATTCGAATAAGAAAGTTACTGGAAAAATGAAAGATGAATTTATGTTTATGCCAGTTAGGGAATTTGTCGGACTAAAGAGTAAAATGTATGCTGTCATATTAGATGACAATAAACTTACAAAAAAAGCAAAAGGTATTCCTCGAGGATATGTGAAAAAGATGATGAATTTTGATGATTTTAAAGCAGCGCTAAACAGTAATGTCAGTTTTATCAAAACAAGTGTTATCAGAACAAAACATCATAAATATGAAACGGATACAATGATAAGACGTGGATTAAGTAATTTTGATGATAAAAGGTATTGCAGAGACGGAATTAATACACTAGCACTTGGACATTATGCAAGTAATTGTGTCTAAACATCAGAAATAATGTTCGAAAATTTAACATTAGTCGATGGAGTTAATAGCAAAATTAAAAAAAAATGGTTAATAACCAGCAATTATCATTTGAATTTAACGATGAAATTTCAGGTATTTGTTTTAGTAAATTTGACAGAATCAAACTCTCCCTTATCAGATCAGACGACAGCAAATATTTTAATTATCTCGAAAGTTTGCGAGACGAGCTTGTACTAAAATATGTCAATTTTCATGATCCGATCAGCCAGCAACAGTATACAAAAATTAATATAGACTTAGACCGGTCGAAGGTTTTTGTAAAAGGTAGTAAGTATCTTCTCAGTTAAGATAGCAATGAAAGAACTATTTGAATGTCGTCGAAAAGTAACCGGTGGAATTAAATTTTATTTGTATTATTATGGCAATAAATCATACTTAATAGCAAATGCTGAAACATTATTCATTGGTCAAGAAATATAACTCTGTATCAGAACTGCATTTTTGCAACACGAAACCCAGGAAGAAGGCTTGAGAAGCGATGCTCTACCTTTTTAAAAGGGAGATAATACTGTTCCAGCTAAGTTTAAAATCTTTTGTAGTTATCGAACATAGCATATACTGTAACATTTGCTTTGTATTTTTTTTGGCTAATGAAATGTATGGAGCTGTAAATCTAATAGTAATTTTAAGACCTAAATCCTGGTGGCAGTTCTGTATTTGCCGAAATATCTAGCAATTCCTCTTGCATAAATGTTAGTAAATAGCCTTATATAAACATAGTTACTGTAGATTCTCGCTTATAAGTTGAGTCCAACTGCAAACTGCACAGACCAAATATGCTGTCGTATAATGCACCAGCAGATCTTTGGTCTGCGCAGTTTTGCTAGGAGTAATCAGTAAAACAAACAAGATAAACTCTGATCTGAAGGCGCATAATGCTATGGCAGATCTTTATCTTTTTGTCTGCAGTTAGCCTCGACTTGTAAGCGAGTACATATGGTATGTCATAATGTATATATACAGCGGCTGTGTATTCATTCAACCCATTCGTTGACATTATTGATTAGTATCCTTGGCAACGGTTGATCTATATACAGCCTCTGTATTCAGCCTACATTAGGATTTCGTTTTTCTGTACAAACAGATTTATATAGAAAATATCTTTTAATCAAAAATCATGTTTTTTCTCGATTTATTTATAATAACGCTTTCAGAATCAGAAAATGTAATACAAAATTTCATGTTTTCAGAATCAGAAAATGTAATGCTATTTGGTAACTACATGATAATTTTTTTAACATGTACTCATAACTGAATTTCATAGCTCAGTGTTAGACTGTTGGATTCTCATACTGACGCCCTGAGTTCGGTTCCCGTCACGGACAAAATCGACGGGTAGGCAATCGCCATTTTTAAAAAGATGGAGAGCTTCGCTCCAAGGATTTAATGACCTCTCATCACGTTAAACAACGTGGTGAGTGCGTTTTGCACTTACCCCGGGGTTTGATTTGGTGGGGGGGGGGTCATTAACTTCGCAATATGAAGCTCTCTAAAATAAACATTACCGTTGTAAGCTCTCTACCTCATTTGAAGGGTTACCGAAACAGGAACATTCAGAAAGAATGTTTGCCAAAAAGAAAAGTCTAGTGGGGTGCCCCATGAACGTCATAAGAAAGACAATAATGTA
Organism: Megalonaias nervosa; assembly: GCA_016617855.1. Taxonomy (NCBI): domain Eukaryota; kingdom Metazoa; phylum Mollusca; class Bivalvia; order Unionida; family Unionidae; genus Megalonaias; species Megalonaias nervosa. Next base: position 7,515 of record JAECUM010012812.1, on the reverse strand, counting down.
AGGAGCCCACCGAAAGGCACAAAGGCAATGAAGGGGCTCCAATGGAAGGGTAACCACTTGCTACGGTAATGTTTATTTTTGTATTTTTTTGTATATATTTATGTATAGTATATATTTTATTTTTATTTTATTTTATTTTATTGAATCCTCTTTGGGTTTCAAAATTTCATCATTTTCTGAGATACAAATTTGGAGGAGGGTGGTTTTTTGAGGAGAGGGTGTCTCTGAGGTGGTGAAAAAATGTCAGAATATATTTATTATAGAGGGGGGTGAGGGTTTCTGACCTAAAACCCTCTTTGGTTTTAAAACCTCAATTATTACTTATAAAGGTCATTATTTTGATCTAGAAAAGGCTGCTGAAGAAAATGTCAGCATAGAAGGGTTTTGGAGGGGGGAAGGGGGTCTCTGGAATAAAAACCTCAATTACTCTTACTACTCCCATATATACACACATATAATTTCACTAGTTAACTTACTTTTCTTGTATAGCATTTATTATTGTCTCTCCAAAGTTTTCAAGGATTATCTTTATCCATATTGATTACTTTGATACTTTCCTCGACTTTTTCTTTTCAATTTGCTTAAATTTATTAAAGCTTGATCTGGCATTATTATTACAATTTTCAAAATCTTGTTTCGAATGATACTCGTTTCTTTGTTCCGTAAGCTCAGTTCGTGCTTTCCGACGACTCTTCTCAAACCAAACATTACTTTTCATCCTCTTTTGAGGAGATTTAGACACTTTCTTTTAAACAACTTACACGCACATTCCAAAATTATTATTATTGGTAAAACTGTCAAAAAAGTGATTTAATCCGTCTACACTGAAGATACTTGAAGTTAGGTGCGCGCCACTTCATTTGTGTCTGCAAAAAATGATACAAACGAGTCCTAGTTATCATCACCCCATTTTATTTACTCACCGAATTTACTATCACTGTATTATTCACTCAATTTATTGTCACTGTATTACTCACTTAATTTACTATCATTATACTACTCACTCAATTTACTATCACTGTATTACTAACTTAATTTACCATCATTGTACTACTCACACAGTTTATTATCACTATATTACTCACTCAATTTACTATCACTGTATTACTCGCTCAGTTTACTATCACTGTATTACTCACTCAATTTACTAACACTGTATTACTCACTCAATTTACTATCACTGTATTACTCACTAAATTTATTATCACTGTATTACTCACTCAATTTACTATCACTGTATTACTCACCATATCACTGTACTGTTAGTTGGAATTTCCAAAGATGAAGGATGACCGTCTCTCATTTATAAAGACCTTTTTTAAAAATTAAATTTAGTGGTGCATGATCAAGAATGTCACCGAAGGACAATACACAAAACTCCTACATGTATATGAAACTTTGATATGATAAAATAAAATAATTCAGTACACTCCGCCCACTGGTAGAGCATAATGTATATTCCTATTGCTTATCTGAGCCTAACCGTCCCTTGACTAAAACCAATCACGTTCCTTTACTGTCACTGTATTCGACTCCATGTATCTCACACTTGATCTTTGTTTACTCATTTTGGATAGTTTAGTTTGATTTTGAGGGCTTAACGTCACGTTTTATGTTTATGTTATATATTTTGTGCAAATTAAATCTCCTATAGATGGAAATAGCACACGTATTCTTGCTTGCTAAAATATGGCCTAATAGCATTTCTCACAAATAGACAGGAAGATCTTCCCGATCGTCGAATGGCTGGAAGCATTTGTCCACAGGTAAAACTGGAACGGTGCATGACTAACATAACTCATGACGGTACAAATTGCATCTTTGTAAGCAAGTGTGACTGATTGTATGCATATTGTTACATAATGTCCTTGTTTCTACTGACATTTCATACAATGCATCTCTTACAGCGGATAATAAAAATAATAGATGGGTCAATCAACATACAGCGTTTACGTACATCATGTCATAGGTCGAAACAGTTACGTTGTGGAGAACCAACCTATATAAGCCATTCAGTTTGCTGATATCTGGAATTCAGTCAAACTAAAGAGACTGATTAGAAGAATAACATTGAAGGTGAGTGGTTTTCTTTCGTAGCTGTACATTTACATTCAATCATGTCTGTGCATGCATAATCATTAAATAGGACACAATCATTGCGTTTATGCATAAGTGTATCTTCATTATAACGCATCTTCATTATAACGCATCTTCATTATAACGCATCTTCATTATAACGCAGGGTAGTAACTATTAAAAAATGCCCAAAATTAAAATGCAGATTTTTACTTTTTATCTTTCTTTCTTTATTAGGTGAAAATTAACGACAGATTCATTTGATCGAATTTTCAATATTTCCCCACGCGTTTTCGAAAGCGATTAACATTTTCTGATTTAATTCTGTCTGTCCATCTATCCGGAACTTTGGCTCCTTCCAAACCGTTAGACATATATTCTTCCAACATTTAGTGTCATTGTCTATATGACAATCACATGTATGGCGGGTATCATTTTCTGCTCCCTTCATTTCGGTCCTTGGTAGAGATTCTATGGTTAAATGTACAAAACAATTCAACTTCATTGTCGTTGTTCCATTGTCAATGGAGGAAGGCACATAATATATTTTTTTATGACTTCTCACGCTAAAACTTTTTGCTTATGGTTGGTGATGGAATCAGCGAAAGTGAGAAGTAGAAACTCATAAACGATGGAATTTCAAGAAAGGAAATGATGACAGAGGCAAAAAGTTGAGTAGGCGTGTATTGAGATTTTCTATTGTTGCAAGTTGTTTGCACTGCCACAATGGGCAACACATGACATTAAAATGTATTTGTAATTATAAATTGCCTTAAGTTATCGTTCCCAAATTTGGATCTTCTTGACCCAACCTGTTCCTGTAGCTCATAATTTAAGAGTAAAATACATTCTATACATTTTCAGAAAATTGCTTATGCATCGTGTTACTTGATACAAATTACACGAGTTTTATTGCTTCTGCTCCTCTCTCTATATTAAAATATTTCAAAGCATGGGAGTAGGGATAATCACGTACGTTTTAAACAGCGTAACTTATAGGTGAAGTGATTTCGAAATATCCCCTGTTAAACAAACATGGATAAAAAATAAGTTTCCTCAATATGAAATCTATTTATAACTGCTCCGCTTATGGTCCTAGGAACTCAGTCTCTCTCGTCATGGAATGATAAATTTAAACCCCAGTTAGACGCCGCTTTAGCTTTTAACAATGGCGTAATTATATGGGGAAACTTTACATTGCTCGATTTGAACACGAAATAGTTTCATAAGATACACAGGTATTCAATGTTCCAACATGAGTGACAGTCTGAACTTCTTTCCTGACTGATCACATATATACTACCCACCTGACAACCTATAAGAGATTAACGTATGTTTCACTATTAATGATGACTATACCATCCATGAAACCCGTAAGCAACAGAGCGCAAGGAAAGATAGTTCACACAGATATATGCAATACATATGCTTTAAACAACATGCTGAAAATTAAGTTCTCTCTGAACTGTCTTATAATATCAGCTCATTAATCTTCTCTGAAACAGACCGGGGTTATAATTTGTCTCTCTGGAACCACTGTTTTCTTACTTACTGTCTTAAATAAACACGCTCCCATACAAATCAAGATAGTTAAACGATCAAAACAACCAGAATGGTATAGTAATGAAATCGCCGAGGCGCAGCGTAAACGAAACTACTGTCATAGATGTAAAGTTTGTACCAGTTATCGTTTATGATCGAAACAAGCCAAATCCTTCATTGTAAAACATAAACATTTTCCAAACAAGCCATCGCCTCAAACTTTTATAGCAGATCCATTTGGAATCACTCGCAAGAACTAAATTCTACGAATTCAATAATTCTATGGCCATATGAAATCATAGGTAATGGCACTAGTTACTAGACCACGACACTGCAAACCAACTGAACCTTTTCTTAACTAATATTTCCCAAACACTTGATAGGTCTAATTTTACACAGCCGAACAAATAAGCTTACTGATTTCGTGAATAAATGGGTATCCAATCATCAGTCCAAAGTTTTGAAAATGTCGGCTTGTCAATTTTGAGTTACTGAAAGATGTATTTAACTGTAGTATCACCTTTTGTAAATTTCCAGTCTTGAAATTAGCAAAAGTGTTAGCAATTTATAAAGGAAAAGAACGATCAATATTGACCGATGTCTATTTTATCAGTACCTTCAAAAATATTTGAAAAAGATGTTAGCAAGCATCTTTACCTGGACAAATAACAACCAGGTTTCCGACAAAACACATGAAATTCAAATTGCATTGACGAAACTTATATACCAATGGATACTAGTGGTCGAATCATGTGAACCTAATGACACATTCTTCATTCATTTTAAAATAAGCATTTGATTTGGCTGACCATTCCGTGCTCATAAAAACATACCGTCCTACAAGTTTTCTTCAAACTCATTTACTTGGTTCACATCGCATCTCACTAACAGACTCAGGTAGTTTATACGTGTAAATATTCATACGATTCATGTTATAGTTTACCTCGAGGCTCTGTATTAGGAGCTCTTTAGTTTTTACTGTTAATCAGTGACCTAGCTTTGTACCCAGTGCATTCTAACACTGATCTTTTTCCTGACAGTTCTACGCTGGATACATCTGGTAAATCTCTTGACGCCATTGAAAATAGGTTTCAAATCGACATCAACAATTTATCAGTTTTGGTTTACACCAAACAGAATCTATATTAATGTAAATTAAACGAAATGTATGACAATCGGAACAAGGCAGTGCTTATCCACTAACACTGATTTATTTGAAACGTAAAACATCTTAGACGTGTCTAGTGACAAAAATAAACAAATGTCGTCAACACCTCAGCTGGAGATCACATATTTATCACACATGTACAATGGTCGTCTAACGAATTACTCTCTTAAAATTACTGTCGAAATTTCTTTCTTCCCAGTTGCCTTAACATCATTTTGCTGGGTATATACCGCCTTTGATAGACCATGGCTGTACCATATCAGGAAGTACATCTAGTTATAATCTATCCAAAACTGACAAACTCCCGAAAAAAGCTGTGTAGATAATCTTCAAACTTCCTATTATGATTCCCTCGAATGTTTTGTTTTTACGTCTACAATTGCTACCTATAAATAAAAGTATTCTTTATTGAAATGAATCTCCGATCAACAACTAATAAACTCTAGTTTCCGAGGTAGAAAAGGAACCATTGCAAATGCTCTTTTACTGCTTTTACAGTATCAGAATCTACATTTTGGAATCCCATTCCCCCGAGGATACATAATTCAAATTCCCTTTCTTCGTTATAAACTCATTAAATAAATTCTTTCTCGACCAGCTGGACAAATATATTACTGCCTCCGAATACAGAATTTTATCACTGTATCCAGAGCTAATTTGTGCATATTTTATTCTGTCTATGTATATATTACTTCTGACATTCATATTATGGATACCTGTGTATAGTGTATTGTTCTGAACACTATATTTACCTGTACTAATCCATATTAAATCCGTGTGATCACGTGTGCGAGCTCATCTGACTGTGTATTAGTGACTTTTTAAATAACATAACCTGCTAAATAAAATTGAGGACAATATGACGGAAGGGCCGTTCTTGACAATGTTATCCTTGTGATTATTATTATTATTATTACTATTATTATTATTATTATTATTATTATTATTATTATTATTATTATTAAAAGAACGTTTGTATTTGCTCATTTACCGATTGTTTCCAGAAGTAAAAAGAATCCCACACAATTCCATCATATACAAAACGTGAATGTAACTCATTTTGATTCAATGAATGATCTCTGTTTAAATTGTCGCTTCACTGATGCTTCCCCATAACACAAATTTCCTCACTTATATTCTAAGCATGAGTGAAGGCCTTTTTGTTGTAAAATGCTATAATATGTAACACGATGTAACGAAATACGTGTATATTTTATATTCTATCGATATAAGCAAAATTGAAATTAAAATAAACCGGTTCGATAAAACTAATCAGTTCTAAATAAAGGGTATATTGATTATTAAATTTACTATCACTGAAAATATCTTTAAAAAAAAAAACTCTTATCACTAAATGAACCGAGAGAGAAAGAGAAAGGTATAATGCTGAGTTTCTTTGCAGACATGGAGAAGAATCCTATTGGTATCATTTTATTCGTATTACTGCTGACATCCAGCTTGACCCCATCTAAAGGCCAACTTGGGTTTGGATTTGGTTTTGGAGTTCCTGGTCCATTCGGGTTTGGTCCTGGATTTGGCTTTGGAGGATTCTTTCCTCCACCACGTTTTGGCGGGGGATTTGGCGGTGGATTTGGTGGTGGATTTGGCGGTGGATTTGGGCTTGGTGGATTAGGAGGAGGCCTACTATTGGGGCTACTGGCAGGAAGAGCGTTGGGATAGAAAACATGGTTAGATACCTAAATTAATTTTGTCTATTTTCTCTATTTTTCTTCCACGTCTACCTTGAAATTACGCAGCAATAATTAATCATTCGTACTCAAGACACATACTAATTCATTTAAATAACTATGTAAAATCTGTTTTTAATTGGGCATTCATTTAGAAATGTATTTATTTACTGGTGTTTTGGTTTTAATAATGTTTTTAAGTGTACATAAATCACAATATTTCAATTATAATATGTGTGTGTGTGCGTGTGTGTGTGTGTGTGTGTGTGTGTGTGTGTGTGTGTGTGTGTTGTTACTAAATGTACTATAAACAAACTGATCTACAAAGTAATTTTTGGCATTCTTCCATTCTGAAATACTGGAAAATGACATTGTAGTTTCAATTGTTGCTATCGTCATGGTAGAAATGTTTGGTTTATCTTTCACTGCAGTTTCAATAAATTATACCGCCATGGTAGCAATGTGGAAATCATCTTGAAAGTTGTTTCCAATAAATAAAAATATAAAAGTACCCCCCTCAAAAGAAAATCACATGATGTCGCTAAACTCAGTATAAAAAATGACTTCTCTACAAAGTACACAGTGCAATGACACTTCTCATTTTTAGCACTACATGTAGATTTACGCATTAATGGGATACTTATGTCTATACTATAATAGATTTATTTTTCTATTTCATTGCAGACTCGACGATCAACGAGAACGACATTTTTGATTCTGCACACATATGCCCTTTGTGTGTGTACTTTGAATATATTAAATTTCACGTAGCGTAGCAGTGTTGTATACATTCTCATTGAGCCTGGTGCCAGAAGGATTTAAAAAAAAAAATAAAAATGACTTATTAAGTAGGCGAGCTTTGGTCTTAACTTTGATTTCGTCCTTGATTTCCAAAGAAATTTTTTCGTGTAGCCATCATGTGTTTCAACAAATCGAGCATTCTTGGGTCATTAGGAAAATCACAAGAGCATTTATCTGAATATGACTGGAAAACGAAGACGAATGCGGTTGTTATCTTGTGTCAAATTAGATGAGCTCTAG